>JASANZ010001780.1:0-14977 GCA_030849805.1 Sergeia podlipaevii | reverse complement strand
TTTTTTTTTTTTTTTGATGCTTTGCGTTCCGCTTGCTTTTTTTTCTTTTGGGAGCAACGGTTGCTTTTCTGCCGGAATTCATTCATTCTGGTGTTGGCATTTTTCTTTTTCTATTTTTTTTTCATTGCACGTACGTACTTGAAGTGGAAGTGAGCAGGTGGAGAAGAATAGCGATCTCCGGAGGTTCTATTTTACGATGCAATCTTTCTTTGAAATCAACAAAAAAATACTTTGATATGAGCTTTCTATAAAAAGAATCTCGATAATTGTCGTTTTTTATTTTATCTTAAATTTTTCTTTTTTTTTTCCATATATATGTTAGCATTACCGACTGCCACCAGTTGCAAAACAATATGGCCCCCTCCCCTCCCTTCTTTTTGGCGTCTCTCTGCTGTATGCATAGCATCTCTATTTATTCTCCCCCCCCCCCTTCCTCTCCTATTTCTCAGTGAAAAGGCTAACTCTGCTTTGGCACGCGCAAGAGAAAGTGTGGTGGAGAGAGAGGGGAGTGCATACAGGGAAGGGGAGGAGAGAGAGAGAGAGAGAGAGAGAAAGACATACTCTTTCTTTCTTTATTTTTTGACGGCCATAAATGGGCAGACATCCCTCGAGTGCAGTGCATGTGCTCCTTCTTTTTGCTCTTTTCCCTTGTTAAACAAAAGAAGGAACGTTATTGCTCCAAGGCATCTCAGGAGAGAGAAAAAGAAAATACTGCCGGAGGCCTCTTTGATTTTGTCATGTGTGTGTATTTTTTTTTTTGAACGGACCGGTATAGGCGAGGGAAACAAAAATAAAAGGGAAGGGAGGGACAGCAAATATCCTCTATATCTCAAATCACTTTGGTATCGAATGAATATGGATGTGGTGTATGTGTGTGTTGCGTTGTGCATTGAGGATAGGTCAATTTTTCTTTTTACGCGAACGAACGCAAAGATGCGTGATCCTGCGTTGTGCACAATCCCGATGTGTATTTATTATTACTAGTACTATTTGCAGCACAGCAGTACAGGATTGAAAGTGCTAATAATCTTTTATTAACGAAGTTTTCATATGAAAATGGTAATCGTAATCACTATTATTGGGTTTTTGTGTCAAGGTCTTGACAGCGGCTACACGGCATATATATGCATTTTTCCTTCTTTTTGTAAATGGAATGAAACGTGTGTACTGCAGCAATGAAAAGCGGGCGGTTGCATGTTCTCAATATCGATGAAAGCACAGTGAAGAGAGAAGAGGAGGGAACTCTCTGTGTGTGCTCTTATGTCTTCATTAAGCGTGCTAAAAAAAAAAATGAGAGTGATGAGGCTTCTTTTGGCATTGTTGATCCTTTTTTTAACTGGATCCCTCTCTTCTCAACTTTTTTTTTTGTTTATGCTAGTGGAATGTAGAGCTCCAGAAAGAGGGGAAGGGAGAGGGAATGATGGAAGAATTTTGGGATACAACGCACATAAGGTTTATGAGGTGAAAGCAAAAATATCATTTTCTTTTTAAAATTCGGGTAGCCTTTGATCAGGAGGCTCTTTCTTTGAACATAATGCATGTGGGGATGTTGTGAATAGAAGACGAAAAAGCATGAGATGCTTTTTTTTTTCTTCTTTGCTGCCTGTCTTCCAAACAAACTCCTTTCTCTTACCTTTCCCTTATTTCTCTCTTTTCTTGTGTACATTGTTTTCCTCATATATGACACTAGCTCAGAAAGTTTTTTTAAGCAGTCACAAAACACAAAAAATATATATTAGTTTCTGCGCTTCTTTCTTCTATCTTTTTTCTCTCTCTCCTTTTTGTGTTAGTTGTGTTATATATATATATATGTTGTAAGTCATTAGTTATTGTTGTTGTTGTTGATTTTTTTTCCATTTAGAGGGAATTGTTTTGTTCATATAAAATTACATATTGGAAACAGAGAAGAAATTGGATCTTTTTTTTCGTGTGTGCGTGTGATTTATATTTCTCAAAGATTGCTTAGTGTTTTCCTCTCTTTTCTTTTCTTGCTTTTTTATCCCCCTGCTGATGTGTGAGATGAATGATAACGGGACGCTGCTGCTTCTTGTGACGTGTGTATGGCTATGGCAGAAACATACAGCGCCGTTTTGATAGCAGAGAGACGGCAGGGAGATGATGAGAGTGAGAGGGGAGGGAGGGAAGATTGCTATGTCTGGGGTACTACGAAGAGCAATAAAACTAAATATGCATTCCCTTATATATATATATATAGAGAGAGAAAAATTGATAAAAAAAGTTGGGCAGGACGAAAACTCAATTAATCGCTGTGAATCTTCCTCTGAAAGTCAGTTTTGATTGCATTCCTTTTTGTAGATGGTATTTTCCCACCACTATTGTTCTCTTTGTGCAAGCGATACTCGTTACTTTTGGTTTCTTATTTTGATATGTATCTTTAAAAAAAAAAAAATTATTATTATTTTGCAATAATGGCGAGGTACAAGCGAAGAAGAAGTAAAAAAGGATTTGGAACATAGGCTCATTTTCTTCTCTTTTATTTAGTGGACTGTGCATACATACATACATACGTACGTACATATGTGCGGTTTGTGCTTTGCTGTGAGGCAGCTTCTTCGTCGGCAAAAGGAACCCAATGCTAGCCAGCACACACCGGCCGTGGCTGGGGGGTCAGACCTTACTAGAAGCCACGATGAAGAAGGAAAGAAGGAAAATGCAGAGTACATTGTGTGTCCATGCACATGCGGCGATGATGAGCTGAGGATTGAACCGCTTAGCACTAATGTGAATGAGGGTAACTGCGTCTGCAACAACACCGACCTCTTTTCAGAGGTGATGAACAATATTAAGCGTCGCGGTCCTGATCAGTTTAACGTCACGCGTCGGACTTTCGTAGACAGTACGGGAGGCGTAGAATACATGGGCGGCGGTTCTGACAAAAAGCGTACTCCTGCTTTGGTCAACAGCACACCACCGCATGTTGTGTTCACAGAGGCACAAGGTGCGGCCGCAGTGCTTGGGCTGCGCGGCCACGCACCAGTCGCACAGCCTTACGAGATCGACGTAGAGACGGACGATATCGAAGGCCGCAGTGAACCAAACAAATCGTACTTGATGTGGAACGGCGAGATATTCAACGGTGAGCTGTGCCCACCACCCTGGGGATCAGATACCATGGCGCTTGCAAGCAGGTTGTCACAGGTAGAGCAAGAATGTGCGGTGGCAACGCATGCCATCGCTACCTCCTCCTCCTCCTCCTCCACGGCTCTCTTGCCGCTAGTGGAGCGGCAGAGACTGTTTCTGTCGCGATGCGTGCTTGTGTTTGAGGAAGAAATTCAAGGTCCATATGCCTTTCTCTTTTATGCTAGTCAGCTTCAGTGTGCCGTGTTTGGCCGAGACCCCCTTGGCAAGCGATCACTGTTGGCGCACGTGGGAGTCTATTCTTCGCGGGATGCTGAGAAGGAAGGGGGTGTGGAAGAGTTGGAGGTAGAGGTTATTGTTTCCTCTGTCGGTGTTCAGCACGCTAGCCGCAACCACTTGTGCGGCAGCGCCGTCATTGCTGGTGCTACCGAACAGCAGCAACAGCAGCAGCAGCTCTCTATAAATACTCCTAGCCATAACCTTTCTGCACACCCATGTAGTCCGACAGCAGATAGTGTAATGACACAAACACCGGCGACTAGGGCCATCGCCAATGATGGCATTGAGGCAACTGTTGCTGCTGCTGCTGCTGCTGTCCCTGTGCATGGTGTGTCTCTTTCAAAGAGAGCTCAGAAAAAGCGCCAGCGAGAATCAGAGCAGAACCAACAGCAGCAACGCCAGCAGTTTAACAGAGGTGACGAAGGAGAGGAAGAGGCTGCTTTGGCTGGCGAGGGGACAGATCAGGGAGTCTCCACGTGCTGGGTAGAGCTTCCCGTGACTGGTCTGTATTGCCTCCCACTTACCACACCACTTATACGTTCTGCATCTACTGCAGTTGCCCCGCCGACAGAGTTGCAAATACCACGCGATGGCGAGCCTGGTGGCAGCAGATCAGTCAAATCGCTCGAGGCCGCACTCTTGCACTGTGAGTGGACACGTGCGACGCACCTTGTTCATCCTCTTTTACGCACTAGTCTTGAGTTATCCTCGCATTGCTCGCCGCGACCGCATCAGCAGCCGTCATCATCATGGTCTGTAAGCGGTCCTGGCCGTAAAGTCGCGGTAGCTGCGGTGCCTCCCGCTACCCTTGAAGACAGTCTTGTCGCGTTGCCGCCTCTATTGCGGGGTATTATTCAGGCCGCTCTCGCACCGGCCGCCCCACTACCCCTTGACGCAACTCTAGAGGCCCTGGAGAAACATAAGGCAGACACGTGGGTGCGACTGGTGGCTGCGCGATATGTGGCAGCGCTTGCCATTTCCGTGCAGCGGAGGTGCAATGTGGCCAACTCTGGCGCTGAAGACGCGCGTAATGCTGAGACGCTGCGCAATGCCCAGCGGCGGCCTCTTTGTATTCTCTTCTCGGGGGGCATCGACTGCACCGTGCTGGCGGCACTTGCACACTATCTTCTTCCTCTTGAAACCCCCATCGAGTTGGTCAACGTAGCGTTTGGACCGACACCAGAGCAAGCCCCAGACAGAGTGACGGCGCTGAAGGTCGTGGAGGAGCTGCTGCGCCTCCCACAGCCGCAGGCACAGGACGACGGAGTGAAGGAAAGCGGCGGAGCGACTGTGGTGACGGAGAGAGAGTGGCGCCTCGTGTTGGTGGACGTGCCGCACAAGAAGTCGGCGCACACGGAGCACATCCTGGATCTCATCAACCCGAGAAATGTGGTCATGGATCTGGACATTGGTACTGCGCTGTGGCATGCTGCCAGAGGTGCGGGGCGTATGCAGGTGCTGCACCACAGTGATGTGGTAGCGGTGGAGCCAACAGAGCGTTCACATCCAGACGCGCAGCAGGTAGCCTCCTCCCGCCCGTTTTCAATGAGTGACCAGCTGGCCACCTTCTCGAAGCACTTTCGAGTGCATGAGGAAAAAGGGGGGTCGCATGCAACGGCAGCGCTGGGGGCCGAGGCGCAGCGGCCACTACTTCCGTTCTCCAAGGATGGGGAAGAGGTAACCGATGAAGAAAGATTTGCACCGCTCATTGAGGTGCTGGTGGCGGAAGGGCGGCAGAGCGGCGGCCCTGATACCCCCGTGCTGCTGTCAACGCTTGGCAAGGAGTACGCCAGGTACTTGAACGTTGTGGTGGAACACTACCAGTACCGCAAGATGGGCTGCTATGTGAATGACGCAGTGAAGGCTGGCTTGGTCACTTTCGTGCCTGGCGCACCCTCCAAGGCGATACGGCTGCTTCGCCTAGAAGACCGGCGTCGCGCAAGGTGTGAGGCACCGTCTCAGTGGTTTATGACTTCCCGCATGAAGGCGGAGGCGGAGACAGAGAGAGCCGCCAGTGATGACGAAAAGGCAGCAACGGCAATAGAGGCAGATGTGAGTGCCGCGGAAATGGCCAGAGAGCCTCTGCCTGGTACTTTCAGTCTTCAGTACGACTCTCTTGCGAAGGTGTTGTTGCTAGGCATGGGCGCGGACGAGACACTTGGTGGGTACACACGCTATCGTCGCTTCTTTCAGCGTGAGGGTGTCCCAGGAGCGAGGCGGGAGCTCTCGAAGGACTTTGGTCGACTATGGCAGCGCAACCTGGGGCGTGATGACCGCATCGTGATGGACAGCGGGCGGGAGCCGCGTCTGCCCTACCTGGATGAGGAGCTGCTTGCCACACTGGAGGCGATAGTGCAGGAGACTCGCGCCATGGTGGTGGCGAGGGACCAGGAACAACGCGGCAGGTTGCAGGAAGGGAAGAAGGAAGAGGAGGAGGAGGCGGCACGCTTGCTCGATGTAGCAGCAGCAGTGCCATCAGCAAAAGAAGATGCGCTCCTGCTGGCATCCATTGAGCCTGTGCTCAGCTTCACTCTAGGAGCGGGAGAAGGAGATAAGCGTATCCTGCGCAATGCCGCTCGCATCCTTGGTCTTGGCGCTGTGACGCGGCTTCAGAAGCGAGCGATGCAGTTTGGCTCCCGTGTGGCCGAGCGGCGCGTGAAGGGAAGCACTGAGTTATAGCGTCGTCCATTACAATTAAAGAGAGTAATAATAATAATAATAAGCATAATAACTTCGCTTATCTTCGTTTAACATGTGCGTGAGTGTTTCCACGCTGCCATCTCAGCGCGTTCACATTGCTTCTTTGAGGGCACATATGTAATGGACTCTATAAAACAAAAAACAAAAAACAAAAAACAAAAAACAAAATGATACGATGGGACGAAAAATGCAGTTGGATGTTATATATCTTTTATTATTATTATTTTTTTTTTTCTATTCCTTTCACAACACATACCTCATCCTTGTAATTTTTACTTGCTCTATTACTCATCCATTTTTTTTTTTGTGTGTGTGTGTTTCAATAAAGCGCATAGATGCTGTTTCACACTGCATTAACCCATTATCGATCATAGTGACCTAGAAAGAGACACGATATTCAATAACTACTCATTCCACTTCCCCTTGGTTTTCTTATTCTTGTTTTCTTCGTATTGTTTGTGCTCTTTGCTACTTCATAGTGATGAATGCAGGATTAGCTCTAATACGTCAGCCTCGGCTGACAAGATGCTTTTCATCTATCCTTGTAGCTGCCAGAGGCGCCACTGCCGCCACTTGTATGGTGCTTGTCACGCAGAGAAGGTACTTCATTGAACACAGTACAGACCCTAAGCGGTGGCGGAGCTCTGAGAAGGAAGAGGTGCGTCGGCGCTATGGAGGCAAGGGAGTTCCTTTAGGAAGTGAATTTGCAAAGATCCGTGAGCGCGAACAAATTGAAAAGAGGTTGATTGAGGAGGACAAGGTCACGAATTGGCGGATGGTGTAT
The DNA here is from genome assembly GCA_030849805.1 of Sergeia podlipaevii. NCBI lineage: Eukaryota > Euglenozoa > Kinetoplastea > Trypanosomatida > Trypanosomatidae > Sergeia > Sergeia podlipaevii. The sequence continues at coordinate 8,115 of JASANZ010001780.1, read as the reverse complement.
GGCTTTGGCCTATTCGCTGCCCTGCTTCTAATTGGCCTTAACTTACTCATGGAATTTGTGAAGCCGAACCCTTCGCCTGAATACATACCATGTTTAATCTCAAAGAAGGTAGTGAGTGGATTTGAAAAGGATTCCTCTAAATGAAAAGCCCTTTTTTTGGCTGACTGCTGCTAGCGCTACTTACTTTTTGGGGGGTGGCAGGAAAAGGAGAACTCTCTATGAGTTTATTCATGACGTATTTGCCATCCCTATCACAGAGAAAAAAAAATGAAATATTAGTAGTAGAACTCATCATGCTTTTCGTGCGACTTTGAATACGGCCGCTTTTTTCTTTGGCTGCTCGGATGATAGACGCCATTCATTATGAACCACATATAAACTTAGCTGCCGTTTTTTTTTTGTTTGTTTGTTTTGCGGGTCATTCAATGATTTCTTTGTTCCCCCCTCCTTCTTTTTTTTATTATTTTCCTCTTTCTCACGATGTTAATTCATTTTCTGCATGAGGAAGTATTTTAGTTAGTGCGATAGCATATCATTTTATTCCGTTAAGAAAAAAAAAGCAAACAGAGAGAACATACATTTACTTAGATAGCTCGGCTCCTACGTATAGTTGTATCTACCTTTTGTGAATAACAATAGGGGTGTATTTGCTGTAGTGTCTCTTCAGTAACAGATCAAATTTTTTATTTCACAAAAGAAAGCAAGAAATCAAGAAATGTCAGATCAAAACCCACAGGACCATAAGGCCATGAGCGATGAGAAGCGCATGGAGATGGCGAGGAAACTTGCAGAATTAAAGGAGAAAAAAGCGCGTGAGGGTCAGCAGTCAAAAGAATCACAGCAGCAGGTGCAGCAGCCGCACCTAGGTTACGCCTACGCTGGTCACGCAACTGAGGCCTACGGTGGTCAAGACGGTTATGGTGGGGAATGCGGCGACTACGGCGGAGAGCAGGAAGGCTACGATGACCAGGAGGAACAGTTCCTCGACTTTGTCGAGGATTTCATAATGCCTGGCGGTCAGCAGCAGCAGCAGTCTGCCCAGTCACTACGCTACACACGTCTCAGTGAGGAGGATATGGCGGATACCGATATTCAGGTGGTGCACACCACCATGGAGAAGACCCGTCACGTACTGGATGAGTTTGAGGCCCTGCGGTGCGCGAAGATGGGTGATACAGAGAACATGAACGCCGTTGCCTACGCTACTGGTGCCTCCCTCGCAAAGCTAGTGGACAACAAGGGACGCAATGCCATGCACTATGCAGCAGATAGTGGAAGTAAGTTTACTCTTGGTGTGTTAGCTGCCGCCAATGTACCCGCTATCGAAGACGAAAATGGCATGACGCCGATGGACGTCGCAGTGCTCGCTGGTCACGACGAGGAGATACTCACATTGATAGGGCACATCTGCTCGTCCCTGAAGCCCTCGCCGGTCGAGGACCTGTTCAACAAGTTTGCCATCAAGCCTCCAGGCTTTGTGGTGGGCAAGCCCGCCCCCGCTCCTCCTCAAACAACCCGCGCTCGTGCATTCTGGGGTGTGGCCGCGAGCTCTTCCTCTGCGTCCTCCGTTAACGAAAAGGCAGAGAAGGAAGGCATTACTATTTACTGTGCAGGAGAGGGAAAGCACAGCCTTGCGACGGACGCCAGTACCGCCTCAATCGAGCGCACTGCGTTGCTGCAGTCGCTTCCGTCCATGTGTGATGGTGTTGCCAGTGGCTTCTCTAGTTGGTTGAAGCCACTAGAGGCAGACACCGTTATCGCGCATGCCCCTCGTCTCACCGTAGTTGTTGCCACTTCTACTGGTGCAGAAGAGAAGGAGCGAGGTGATGTAGCCGGCGTGGTGGCTGCCCTTTCTCTTGGCGGACACCTCAAGGGTGGCAATCCGGTTCTCAAGAACCTCAAGCCTGGTAAAGTGTCCGTAGCTGGCTGCCTCGCTGTGAAGTTCGCTTACAGAGGCAAAGGCGTTGTAGCCCCAGCGTTAATGCAGTCTCTCTCTACACAGCTCAGTGGGTCTGGCGCAGAGACGGTATTTTTTGCGACTCCCGCGCTCCTGCCCCGCCCGCCCACCGCTGTGGCGATGGTGAAGTGGTTCCGGCGTGTGTTGGCTGCCCCACAGGTGCTGGCCTCATCCTACGCACATAGCGCAATTCCAGAGTTTCTCGAGTACACCGAGGTGCTGCGAGCCGATGTCGCATTGAAGGGAACTGCACCGGCTTCTCTCAAAGCCAAGTACGCTGAGGCGCTTGAGCCATGGGTGTGCATAGATAGAGATAACACTGTCCACGTCGGATGGGTGCTAGACTTCCTTCAGAACGTTCCTGGCGCAGAAGCCGGAGTGGAGCTACAATATGTTCCTAACTCGGTGGAGGACCTCATGTGTGGAATTCTAGCCACCGGGTTGAAGGTGTATGCGCGCCGTGGGGAAGACAAGCTGACCGACCTCGTTGTCTTCCGTGTGCGTGAGCTCCATGAGTCTAGTCGCAGTGATGACTCGGCAGTGCTGGTGGTGGTGGCGCAGGTGGTGTTCTCCATCTTCGTATCCATCAAGAGCACTGAAAAGGCGCAGCACCTGCTTCTCATTGCAAATGAGTTTCTGCATGCCCAGCTGCTCTATGTTCCTACCATGGGTGGCTTTACAGATAGTGATCTTGCCAAGGCGAACTTTGATGAGGTGACTGGCAATCGCCAATTTCTCTATGCCTGTACGCCTGGAAAGCCCGAAGCACCTTCGCCCATTGCTCCGATGCCAGGCGCCAAGGTTGCAGTCCCTGTGTTCCTTCTGTGATTGAACTATGCAGGATGTGAAGCAAAGAAGAAAAGTGAAGAAAAGAGAGATGAGACACCACGATGGAAAAAAATGGAATTTGGATTAGACAAGGGGAGAGGCCAGAAAAGCTGTACTAGTTAATGCAACACATGTGTGCATTGCTCCTTGTCTTTCTCTCTCTCCTCATCGATCTTTGAGGTTGTCATTCTGTAGTCCCCAGACCTTACGACGGCTGCTTACTATTTAGGGAAACAAAGAAAAAAAAACGTGCAAGTACGTGCTCGTTATACGAGGCCTTGATATACTGACGCTCTTCTTTTCTTTTTTTCCTAGCTGTTTATTGTTATCTGATGGTTGAAGTCCATCGCCTTTGTCTTTGTGCAAACTGAAAAGTAGTTAGCTTAAAAAACGAAAAACAAGTTTATTCATATGTATGTGCTTCTTTGAGTTTTTTTGCTGTAAACACGATGGTTGGATAGCTGCTTTCTTTTTCTTTTTCCCTTTTCCTTCTCCATGAGTGCATATCAACTGCGATGCATGTGGAAGGGGAAGGGGGAGACGCTATCTACATTGTGATGCTGGTGTGATTGAAGCATTCAACTCGAGGGCTGTATATATATATATATATGTGTGTGTGTGTGTGCTTCTTTCAGAAAGAAAAATAAAAGAGGTTTACTTTTCCCTCTCGCGTGACTAGTTTGCTGATGTAAACCTTCGCATTGACCGAAAAGCGTATGCTTGAAAAACTATTTTATCTAGCAAACGTCAATATATGTATATATACCCACGCTCCTTGCGAGTGTGAATGCGGAAGAGAGGGTTTAAAATACTTCACTATACTGCTGTCCTCTCTTTCTTTTCCCTTTCATATATATTGGCGAAATAACTTGCAATACACAGAAAAAAGGGAGAAAAGAGAAATAGTGAAGATGAATGGGAACCGCTTATACCTGGCGCATAGAAAGATGACATCATCACTGGTCATCTTCTGCTATCGTGTCCTTCCTCAGTCTTATGGCAGGCACTACTCTACAGGTAGTCACGCTAGTGCCTTAAGCCCTGCCACTGCTGTAGCATCATCATCTGCAGCAGCAGCGGTGACAGTATCAAGAAGGCATTATGTGTCCAGCACCACCAGAGTACTCAAGGCAGTGCCCTCACAGGCACATGTAGACACAAGTGAGATGGATGGAGGTGAGTACGACAGAGAACAACACGTAGCGAGTGCTGAAAGTCGGCTACGTCGCGTCTTTGGACCACAGGCAAAACTTGTGTTTCATCGCCTAGAGCAATCCCATCTGTACCATCAGAAGAAGCTGCAACAACGGCAGCAAGCGGGTGAAGAGGGCATTGAAAGTGACACGACAAGGAGTGGCGCAGCTGCAACGACAACAGCAGCTGCGGAGGGGGGCGAAGATGCCAACTTTTACTACCGCGCCTCCGCCACGTTTAGATTGCTGGGGTTTGCGGTGGAACTGGCTGCCACTAAGGGAAAGAACGCGCATGACACTGTTGAGAAGTGTGTCCTTCAAGCGCTAAATAGCGATATCGAGTTTATCAGGCCTGACGTCAGTGCCTCGAACTCGCTGCGTTCGTCCTCCGCGCATGGCGGTCGTCGTCGACAGCAGCAGCAGCAGTACCGGCATCACAATAGCAGCGAGCATCAGCAGTACTTATCTCTTCAACAGAAGGAACTGAAAGCGGTGGCGGACGAATTGCGTGAGCTGTGTGCTCACTTTAGCAGAAACGTAAAGTTTTCTATCAAGCCACCGCGGCTTCATTCATCATCCCCTGGCACGGAAGAGCAAGAGCAACTGCACCAGCAGCAGCAGCAGCTAGAGGAGAGGGAGTGCTCTACCTCTTCACAGGGACCTTTTGCAAGTGATCAATGGAGGTGCCGGGCGTATCTCAAGGACGAGTGGAGCCCTGTTGCGCACATGGGTCTAGCGCTTGAAGAAACGGGGGCAACACCACGAGAAGCACTCGGGCGTGCACTAGCTGCGCTGCGCACCCAATTTCGAGTAGAGGCTGACTCGCCAGAGGTGATGCTGGCGAGTGTCGCGGAGCTGAGGGCGGTACTCGCACCTCAGGGGAAGGCAGTCACGGCACAGTGCATGGAGGATGCCACCGCTCAACAGAGCGGTAGTTGCGACGGTGAGCAAGACGGCTCCGAGCAAGCGACGGTCAACTCAAGCAACGCGGACGCACATCACGACAATTCTATGCTTGACATGGTGTACCCTCGCACTTACACCGGCATCGTGAGCGTGGAAGATGCGGCTGGCAACGTCTCCGTCACGCAAGCCCGTAAGCAGGTGTCTCGTCTGGCAGCCCATCAGGTCAGTGCGTGGGCAGCCATGAAGACGGAATTGCCCTGGGATTTTCAGCATAGCCATATGTTGAGCAGTCGTGTGCCGCTTGCACCGCTGCTCCATCGACTGCGCTGGCAACTGGAGGCAATGTCGTGTGTCATTGGGCAGGTGCTTGGCAAGTCGCCCACAGAAGTGTCGACGGTGACGGTGGTAGTGGTTGAGGAGGAGGGAAGTGAGTCAGAGAGTGCACAAGGGGGAGGTGGCGCTGGTGTATTCTTTTCGAAGCCCGAGCTTTATACGGCTACTTTCTTCTCAGAAGGCGCAGTGGTATGGCAGGAGACTGGAGCTGGACGCTACAGAGTAGAGTTCGATGGCTATGTACAAGCACTTTACTATCTTCTTGATCAATACTCTGACGTGATTGGTGCTCGGCGCAGTCGTCACAGTAGCATGTTCGACGGCGACGGTGGCGCCTGTTTGTTTGCCGCGCCAGCGCTACTAGAATACGCAGTAGCGCGTCACGATCAATTTGACCTTGTCGCGCATCATCGAGGACGCTGGAATTGTTACGCGTTGCTAGGCACTATCACGTCACAACTGCTTGGGTGCTTTTTCCAGACTCGGTACGCTCGGGTGCCGGGAGGGAAGGATGACTGGGTGGCCACCATCACCGTGAGTGACCCAGTGGCAGGCTCCGAAATGATATTAGCACGTGGTGTTTCAAGCAAACGCGGGGAGGCGTGGCGCCTGGCTTGTCTTTCGGCACTGCGAGAGAACTTTCCACGTCAGTATGAGGCCGTTCTACGCCAGCATCCCGATGTGGACCTCTCCGCTGACACGATGGCACGTGGCAGTCGCTACCGTGCCCTTCCTCGCGAGAAGCGTGTGCGCCATATTGGGCATCTCTTTGCTCTTGTGGCGGCTTTTGGGGATGAAGATCTAGGCTGGCAACAACTCCGCATTCGCCTTCGCAATGCCTCTGGTGACTTGGGCTTCCCGCAGTGGGTGGCCGAGATGGAGGCGCATGTGGAAGGCGAGAGCAACGGAGGCCGTCGCGTTGTGGCAGTGTCTCCTGCCTTTTCGCAGGCACGTATGGCGCGTCGTGTGCTGACGTACAGAGTCGCAGAACAGTACTTCCCAAAGGAACTGGCGGTGTATAAAACGCTCTATCGAAGGGACAGCATGGACCCTCTTCAAGAGTCTACTATGATGGCACACAAGAACAGCTTTGATTACCGCCCAGGTGCAATGGGGTTTGTGACTCAGCTACTCGCACTGCTGGAGGCACGACACCTGTCTCACAGGCCTTTTTCATGGACGCTAGAAGCACGACACCTGTCGGAGCAGCCAAGTTTTACCCCTCAGAGTGCAGAGGAGGGGGAGGAAGAGGTGGTGCAGAGTGTGCTCGTGAGCGATGGTGGTCATGGTGCTGGTAACTCGCTGAGTGCTGCTGAAATGATGCAGTCTGCGACAAGGTTGCTTCTGTATCCGCTGCGCCTGCGTTACGACGCTCGAGTACTCGGCTGTGCAGGGGATCTACTTGTGTGTGAGTCTGAGGGAACAGAGCAGGACAGCGCGGTGGTAGTCTTAACCAACGCTCTCAAGGGTGCCTCCAAGGCTCTCGGTGGGGCTAGGGCGGAGACGATGTGGATCGATTTCGAGACCCAAGCGTTTCCAAACATTTACACACCGAAGCAGCTTGCTGTGTATCTCTTTAACACCTTCTTTGGTACCACCGCCTGCTTGAGTAGCAGCGGCTCCCAAGATAGCGGCAGCTCAACGGTGGCTGCATCATCCAGTGGCGATGGTTGTGGCTGGGGCGATGAGGATGAGATGGTGGCAAAGGACGACGCCGCCAAGGTCGCTGCGGTTGCAGCAGCACATACTAAGGGGGAGGATGAAGAAGAGCAACAGCATCAGTGGAGCGCGGTGCTTGACCTACAATCGGTGCAAGTGGCCGATTACTGGTTCACCACTGTTGTTCTTCCGCGTATCGGCTGCCTTCCTATTGCGCGGGCCATTAATACCTCAAAGCGGGACAGCGCTGAAGATGCTCTTATTCTCGCCGCTCGCAAGAGCTTCCCACGCATCTTGCATCACCTCGCCAAGCATGATAGTGCCATGACTGCGCTTGCAACTCACATTTTGTCAGAGCCTGTAGTGGAACAGCTGCCAGATCACGTGGTGGAGACCGTGAGGCAGCAACTCGCGAGGAAGCCTAGACGGGGCCCACGGCCGCTCGTCCTGCTTGCTCAGTGTGTGCGTCGTGAGTATGGACACGTGAAGCGGCTCCGTATCCAACAGACGCAGATGCCAGGGTCTGGGTTTGAGTGCCGTATTTACTTGCAACCTAATCGAATTGTCATACAGCGAGGTGAGGCGCAGCTGGTAGGATTTGGGTCCGGGATGGAGTCAGACGCTGCTGTGCAGGCTGCTGCACTTATGGCGTTGGAAAATCTCTTTGAAGGCAGTCTCCTACTTACCCAGGTGGACAAGACGCAAAGTGGTGGTGGTGGAGGGTCCTCGTAGATGCGAGATCCCCCTTTCCTCCTCTCTCTTATAATCAATATGCGAGAGGAGGGTAAATCATTGCACAGAGGAAAAAAAGAGGGATAGGGAGGGAAGAGAGAGGGGAGGGGGAGGAGGGAGGGTCGTTGCTCACAGATTCTTTTTTGAACAGTACTATACAAGACTAACTGCTGGCATTGATCTCATCAGATACGATGTGCTTTTCGGCTATTATTATAATATATATTTTTTTCCTTGCTTCTTTCTCACGCGCACACTCTCTTCAAAATATATGTAGAAGGTGAGGGGGAGGGTGAGGGCGGAGGCCCTGCTACGGGGTGAGATGAGTCGGGGGAGTATGGAGATAATAAAAAGTGGATAATATTACTGCGTCTCTTAAGGAGTATAGCTCACTCACATACACACACACAAAATTTGTTACGATGCGTGGTTATTATTAATTTTTTTTTTTTGCGATATCTATAATCATATATCTATGCATTAACAAACAACGAGCCTTTTGCTACG
>JASANZ010001779.1:0-14971 GCA_030849805.1 Sergeia podlipaevii | reverse complement strand
TGCGAGCCCTTCACCCCCGGAATGTCCCACCCCTCAGCAGCGGCCCATCTGCGCGCGTGTGAATGGCAAGTATCAGCGCCAATACTGCGAGAAGCAGTATCATGCATTGTGGCTGGTCCGCCACGCACGCTCAGCTCATCCAGACAAGCCCCTTCCCCTAGCAGAAGAACAGCGTGTGAAAGCAAGTCGAAATCGTGAAGAACAGCAAGACGACGTGGAGATGAAGTGTCCCTACTGTGAGCTACACTTTCGCACTACTGCGGTCAATAAGCATATACGACGACATCACCCAGGTGAGACACTCTTCGAAAGACCAGATAACGAGCTGCCGCCACGCCGCAAGCCGAGGACGGAGTCCGTTACGCTACAACGTTTCAAGTGCCCCTACTGTCCGAACGAGTACGCGTACAAGGGCAATATGCACGTGCACGTGTACAAGATGCATAAGGTTGGAGACTCTAGCGCACCAGAAGCCAACGTGAAAGACCCCGCGCCGCTCTCGTGCAGCCTCTGCAAACGGCCCTACACATCCATGTTCGGACTTGCTTACCATATGCGCACTAAGCACCCTGAGGTGAGACAGTACACGGTTGCTGCGAAGAAGGACGTGCGCGTTACTGTTCAGAACCCCTCCACTAGACTTCTCTGCCCGCAGTGCAGTAAGACATTTGCCAATGATACCTCCCTCGCATTACACTTAGAGAGGTGCCACAATGATGCTCAGTACAGGGTAAAGATAGACCCATGGTTCCGTCACACGAGGTGTATGGAAACCTTGAGTCACTTCCTCATCTGCCCAGCTTTAGCAACTATCCGAAACAAGTACAAACTACAGGAGATTAAGCGAGACAAACTCTTCAACAGCAAGGAGCTTGCCCTGTACTTGGCCGAAGTTTTTAAGCTACCTGCTCCGGCCCTCATCGGCTCCCCGGAGAAGAATAAGGAGGCCGTCGCTGCCTCCGCTCCCGAGCAGACTGTATCTCCTCCCCTTCCCTTAATAGTTTCCCCTCCCCTCTCCGCTTCGGCTTTGCACACAAGGATGGATGAAAGGGGTGAGGTGAAGCCCAGAAAGCGATATCAATCCACATCGAGTATCCGATCTAGCCTGAGCCCCGCACCGCCCTCTGGCTGAGGGACCGGTCTCCACGTCATCGCGCATATGGAGTTCTAGGCGATTGCCGTAAGGCGTTTCTAGGAATGGTGGCTGGCGCGCCAAAGCAGCCCTGGAAATAGGTGTTTAAGAAGAAAAAAAAAAGCGACGTGCGTATGAGCGGAAGCAATCATGTAGCTCTTTAAATGGTGGTCTTTTGCTGTTGTGGATACGGTGAGTGAGACATAAAGAGCTTTGTGTGCGCTTGCTCTTGTGACGCGGATTCTGGATAGGCGAGTAAGATGAAAGAGAGTTGTGCCAGCTATATGCTGCTGGTGTTTTGAAGAGATAGGTCTATGATGACGCTCAAAGAGGCAAAGGGAAAGAAGACAAAGCAAGGAAAATTAGGCTTCATTTACTGAGGATAGCGAGACACCATCATATTGTAAAACAAATGTTCTTCTATGTAGTTGCACATGTGAAATGTCCACTTGGGGCCTTCTTTCAGGGTGCGTAGATATGCTCAGAAGCATTCACTTTGTTGCTTTTGGTTGTTATGACGGAAGCTGAGACGGACTGCCAGATTCTTCAAGCAGTGCTAGCAGCACTGAAGGGTCCATATACCATGGTATAAGAAGTTGTCCGCCGTTTGTGACATCGCATCTTGTTCCTACCACAATAGAAAGACCAATATCACTCCGGTGAACAGTATTTTCAACTGAAGTTGCTCTTCGCTGCTCCAATACACTACGAACAGCACCAGCCTGGGAAAAAACCTTCACAAATGAGAGAAAGTTGGTCAGTGGAAGTCCCGGGTCTCGCGACACATAGGCAATTCCAGCGCGGGAAAGATGGGTGCGACACTCCTTGTTGAGGGAAGATTGCTCAACTACATCCTCCAGCCACTCACGGAACGCCTGCGGATTCTCTAGCTCTGTTGTGGAGATGATTGCGTTATCGCAGGCGTCACCTGCATCGCCTACCCATCCAGATACATTCTCTGACGCCTGCAATTTGATCTGGGTGGCTGCTGATAAGGGATTGCTGTAGTCATAGGGCATGCATTCAAAGAAGAGGTTGAGTGGATTCATTGCTGTGGAGTGCAGAGCAGCATACTCGCGGTTGGAATGAAGCAACTTCCAAAACATAAGCTCTCGGGATGTGGTCATGTTGAAGATTCGCGGAAAGCACGAGATGGGGGCACGATAGCGGTATGTTTGGGCTTCCTCATCAACAATATCTTCGAGGCCACTAGAAGTTCCGTTCGTAGCGGCTGGTGATACTAGCGTATTGGGAACAAATTCCTCCGTTGTGAGGCCACGGCGAATATCTAGTAATTCGGGTAAGAGCTGCTGAGTACGGTAGGTTTCCTGAAGGACCACTTTAAGCGCTCTCCGCAGCCGGAGCAGTGTGAGCTGCAGGTCAGCACACGCCTCAACCGAAACGGCAAACTCGATCATTTCAGCAGCACAGCACCCCATATGTCTCGCCACCTGGAAGCGTGATATGTCTGCTGTGTTGCTTTGAGCTGCCTGCTCCTTGTCCGCAACTGGGTCACGAAGGCTTGATTCGCCCTGCCCATCCTCCATAACATTAGCATCCTCCGAAAAAGTGACCATGATATTGCCGTGAATGGTTGAGGTGGCTGTTGGGGCAAGCTTACGACATTGGGCGACTAGCTGAGGAAGTGGCAGTGCCAGAGCTGCTGCATCGTCGTCACGAGATACGGCCTCATTGGCTGTTTGGATGGCATCGACAAGCTCTTCTGTATCCACAGCGTGGTCTAGCGCGTCGTCAAAATGAAGGCATGTATGGCACGACAGCTTCTGAAGCACCATCAGCATTTGTTTGGTCTCCGTAGCGCCTAGCTCAAGATGCGGCGCGACAGCCAGGTGGTGTTCCCCCACAGTGTCTTCCAAGCCAAGCAGCCCTGACAGTACCGCACATGCATCAACAATCGCCAATTCAATCTTGAGGCGGTTAAAGCTAGCTGCCTCCCATTTGCCAAGTTTCTCTGTGATACTACCGACGCTGTCAGCAGGGTAGATGACACACTTCAGTTCGGTCGTCACACGCACCTCACTCGGGCGTGTGACACCGCATGTGCTGCTGGATACATCGTCGTCATGTGCTTCGTTGTGTGTAGTAGAGGCGGTGCGATCACCGCCAGAAACCTCTTCCGACTTGGGTGGCAAGTCAAATATCAGTGCCCCCATTAAGACCAGCGGCTTCATTGCCATATCTTCAATGCGCTGTTCGCGAGGCCGAGAGCCTGTGCCAATACCACTCGTTTCTTTACTTCGCGTGTAGCGGACATAATTGGGGCGGTTCTTGACAACCTTTCGTACTATTACTGGCAGGTCCTTGGAGAAACGAAGAACACAAGCTGACATGGACTCCACGTAGCGTTTGTGGAAGAAGCAAACAGCGTCAAAGAGAGCAGCGGAGGAGCTCCCAGAGAGGACAGCAGGAAGTTCATCACAAAACGCACGTACCCGCCGCATAGCCTCCGCTTCTTGCCGGCACACTGATGAAACGTACTCTAGTGAGGGCGACATAAAGGCATCCGTTTCACCATACCTTTCGTCAGCTGTTTGGGGCACACGCTTCACACCCTCGCGCCACTGGCGCTCACTATTGCGGTGAGCGTGGTAGGCGATGATAGCCCCGCGAAGCGCGTCTAAGGCGACCTGTGAGTCGTTGATATCCATGGATTCCTTTCTCCAAGATTGAGACCTTGCAGCGGCACTGCCCGCATTGCGCATTTCTAATGTTCGAAGAGCCACTCGCAAGGCGTCTGAGAGTGTGCGGAACTTCTCATTTGCATCAGGGTCTGTGGGGTTAAGATCGGGGTGGCATTGGAGCGTTTGCTTGATGTACGCCTTCTTGATAGACGCGTGGGTCAGTTCAGTGCTAGGAGAAAGCGACAGAATTTTCAACGCTGCTCTGGGGCTCATTGCGCTGAGGAAAAGACACCGAAGCCGAAACATAGTATATAGTATAATGCAAGAGTCTCAGTGTTGGAATGTGGTAAGAAAACGAGAGGCGAAGGTGGAGGAACAGAAATACCGCTAGTGTATACCGTATGAGATAGCTACTTTTCACCTAATACAAATGTTGTTTCCACGCATTCCAGTGTACCTTGTTGTGAGTCGCTCGTTTACTTAGAGACGTGGAGTGTGGCGTACACTCTCTGTCTCCTTTATCTGCTTAATATTTATGGTGAAAATGCAATTTTGGCGGTTAAGCCCTAAAAAGAAGGTAGACGCAAAAGGAAAAGGTAGAAGAAAAAATAAATGACAGAAAAAAAAAGGAAGATAAAAGTTATACACACAACATGACGAAATAACGGATAATAAAACAACAACAACACAGTCTCCAGTTTTAGTCTGTTTCGTATGCTTCAAAAGAAAAAAAAATGAGAAGCCATCGCAGCAACTGCACGTGTGCGCAAGAAAAGAAAGGAAAACAAAACAAAAATAGACGAGTAACATGAATAGCTGAAATCTCATCGCACTTCTCAATCAAACGCCTTCCTCCTCATTTTCAGTCCATTTGCCAAACACTGCGACGCCACCATTGAGCACTGATACTGGCAAAGACCTGTGAAAAAAGATAGTACTTGATACAAACGCCTCTTCCAGGCCTATGTACTCTCTAAGCATCGTGTCAGTCATAGACATGGCAAGGTGGATGCTGTGAAGTGTGTCCTGACCGCTGACGTTACTGATCCCGCCAGCATAAGATGCCGATGTTAGGGCCGACATTGCCGTCTGCAAAGAGTGCAGCTCCTCATCGCAGTACTGACGTACACCTTCAAACCAATGCAAAGAGGCGAACATCTCGACTGCATCAAAAAGAGCCAGCAGGAACGTGCAGCCCATCGCAAATCCATCATCAGTGAAGAGACCACCACTCTTATTGTTTCGCACGAGTTTTTCCTTTTCGCCCATCATGTACTCAGTGTGTCTAACGCAAATCGCCGGCACAATCAAATGAAAAAGCTGAAGATGAGCGCGCTTGGTTGCGTCTTGTATCTGAAGGCGCTCCGCAAGCGTATGCAGTAGTAACGAAAAGTACTCGGAGCCGCCTGATAGCTTTTCTGCAATACCAGCGGTAATAAGGTCCACATTCTTCACTGCTGCGATCATTGTGGATGCTGCTGTTGGCTGTGGGGTGGGTGACGTCAACGTGGGCACGCCGTTGCCGCTGCCGTCGCGCTGTTTAGTTTGGTGTTGCGCCACCAAATCCATAGACTCTGCAATGTGGGTGCATGCGTGGCCGCTGGTAGTGAGGTTTGGCGCAAACGCCGCTGCTTCCGCGATGGCGCGCAGACCACCACTGCGCATGAGTCGTACAAAGCCCACTGCATTACCAATTTCAGTGACAAGTTGCCGGAACTTGTCAAGAAACGACTTGCCATCTTTGGCAACGCCAAGTTTCTCCATTTCACGCGCAAAGCGCTCCGCGCGAGGGAGAGGGTACTCGCTGGCCCTGGTTTTCTTTTGCTGTTGTACAAACTTGCCATCCGAAAGGAGAAGGGATTTCACGTGATCATCATTCAAAAACTCAGAGAGAACATAGAGCTTTTTGACGAGGTACTTGAACACGTAGTTGACGGCTGTGTTCATGATTCCCGTACCATGAGTGCGGATTGAGTTGACAATATGCCGAATTTGTAGAGTGTGCAAGTGCCTCGATGTAGTCGTGTCAGGCCTCTGCAGAAAGAGCTGCTCATTTATGTTGTACGCATATTTGGCGACAAACACGTGAATGTTTTCCGTAATCACCAGCACATCTAGGCCCTGATCCACGTTTGTGCCTGGGAGGTGGCTCTCACTTACCCGCAGCCCATACCTCACCTGTGCCAGATGTCGCATCTCTTCGTACACCTGCCAGTCATTTGGCATGAGAGCACCGAGGTAGTAGAACTGGACATCGAGGTAGTCCTCTACGGCCGCTCCAATGTTCATCCACTCCCCAAAGAAGTGGAAAGGACTCAGCCGAGTGAGCAGTGCTAGGTGCTTCGTCGCGATATCATCAGCTGTGGCTCCCTCAACTGGGCTACTCTCAGCAGTATCAGACTGACCAGGCTTCTTTTGCAGTTGCTTTTGCTGGCCCAGCATAGCGGCATGGGTGCCAAGTCTGAGACTTGTTTCAACGTCAGTACACAGGGGATCAATGATTTCTGTCTTGATGCATCGACGCACAAATTGGACATACGCATCGTACATAGCGGTGCTTGTTGAGGTGTGTCGAGCTTGAAGCGTCATCTCTTGGCTATCGTGCATAGCCATCACCAGATATGGCACCATACTGACGTCCTCAATATGCGCATAGAGCCTCCGGAAGAAGAGCGGGTAGAAGGTACCACAGTGCCAGTAGATGAACTCGCAGTCGGTTACCTCGCGGATAATGTGCTGGTACTGCGTGATGCGTCGCAGTTGAGCAAACATGGTCAGTATCTCATCACACTGCCTTGCGTCTATCGTTTCTGCTCGTGCAGGGGTTCGGCGGTTAAAGGCCAGATCAAGGACAACTGCAAGACACGAGAGGTTATCTAGCGTACACGGATTTTGCAGCAGTGCAATTGCCTGTTTTATTGCTGAGTGCTGTTGTGACGCACTCGACTCTCCCCTCATCTCCCTCCCATTCTCTTGCCGGGATAACGCTTGGTGGACAGCATAGAGCCGCTTGTGCATGGTGTGGGCAATAGAGCGTACCATTGGATTAAAGGCAACTGCCAGAATACCTGTTTTGCCATGGAATACGGCACGCATCATCATAAGCAGCTGAACTCCACGCGCTACGGCGTCAACAATATCTACACTAATCAAAGAGTCCGCGCACAAGCTCAACGTTACTACGGCAACAAGCAGCGATTGTACGTCGTGCGCGAGCAAAAGGCCCCGCTGTATCAAGAGGGAGGTCTTGGTGAGAAACTCACGATAGTGCGCTGGGTCGACAGGCGTAGAGGCCTGCATCTCAGCCATCCACGTACTCACAAGCGTTGTGAGATGGCTCAACCGAGGCACTAAAAGATTTTGTTTGCGAAAACATTCATCTGTGATGGCTTGATTGGAGTCCTCACTTGGGTTCTTACTGGCCAACCGCAGCAGTTCTGCCGGAAGATGCAAGACCATCCACTCAGCAGGACGTAGAGCAAAGAGCCCTTTGATGTAAACGGCTGGGAAAAAAGCATGGAGAGAAAAAATATGCTGACAGAGAATACTGTGCCGCCGTGCAGGCAACGCTTCAGGCGAGATTTTCTGGGAGTGAAAGAGTGAGATCTGCAGATAGTGCAGCCCGAGCACGCCACACAACTTCCTCGGGGCCTCGCTCTCTCTCGGTGTGCCTACTGCTTGCTCTACAAAGTCGACCATGTGTGCCAACATATCCCCCATTTCTTCCTCCAGCAGTGCGTTCCCAGCAACCACAATCCGCTCTGGAGCGACACTGTCAAAAGACTGCCGCTGTAGTAGGCGCGACATGATACTGCCGCTTCCCTGGCCGCCACCCAAACTTAAGTCTTGCTGAAGTGTACGCAGTAGCTGGCTGTAGGCCGCAGCGCCACCCTCGTCCAGCTGGACCTTTTCTGCATCCCGACTAGAAGCAAGTTTCTGCGTAGCGGCAAGGCCTCGATGAAGCGTAGAGTGCTGAGCGAGGACCTCCGCCAGCACGAGAGCGGCGCCAAGCAGGTCTGCCAACGTAGTCCACACACAAGAGAGTCGCGCGTCAGCGTAGCGGTTGTGAGTGCGCAATGCCCCTGCTGAGCTCTCTGAGGAAAAGGTAGGGGACAGCAGCACAGAGAGCTGTCTTACTACGTAAACAATTGTGTCCCTAGCACGCTCGAACCAGCCCCAGATGGACTGCAGAGTCCCAAGCATGCGCTGGAAACCTAAAGTGATCATCTCTTCCTCAGGGCCCTCACCATCATCGTCGCCAAAAAGAACGAGTGGGGGCAGCAGAGCAATGTGCATCTCCCGTGTAAGCGAGTGCATCTCCGCCATGGCACTAGAAAAGCAAAGAGAAATGCGGTAGAAGACCTGATCGGACAGCATGGAACTACCTAGTGTATCGGCAATAGACGTGGTGAGCTCCTTATGTTGCCAAGTCGATTCAGCCCGATCGCCGCCAAGATTTAGCTTCATGACATCGCTCTCTGCATTCCATACCATAGCATCCGAGCGAGTGCCAAAGCTTTGCTGCAGTTCGACGAGAGTACGCTCGTGTTCATCAACAAATAGCTTCAATTTTTGCTGAAGGCTATCCATGTCCACGTCCTCGTCCGAAACAGTGGCGCGATCGCTATTGGTATGTTTGTCCATTGTTCTACTACGTGTGTGTGCAAGGGATATATGGATCACAACTTTTTCCCCCTCCTCTTTGTAAGGTTTGCTTCTTCCCCACATATAAGAAAGAGAATAAAAGAACAGAAAAGCATCATGAAAAGGTTATGATACTGTAAGAGGTAGAACTGAGCATTCGCGTAGTGGTGGAACGTGCACTACTGAATTGGAGAATCAGCTACGCTAATACATACGTAATTTTTTGGCATTTTTTTTTTTTCTGTGTCTCATAACACCAAGGCAATATTTTCAAAGACATCTGTGTCAGTAAACTCTATTGATTCTTGACATGAATCCCGCATCAGCCCCCTTCACCAAGACAATGGATGCATAAATATATGCGTGTGGCTCTACCCTCTAAGACTCCGAAGACACGACGCCTTAAGACGAGAGGCATTAAGAAAAAGATCACATTTTTCCCTAGCCGCACGTAGCGCGCGGGAATCTGATAGAGAGGCACAGGACGGTCTATCAAGCCGCACCACTTCTGCTACAACCACGTTAAAGAATTTATCACAGCGCTCTGCACACGCCAAAGCTTCATGAAGACGGCCCTGCTGAGCCAAAGTCCATCCCAGCCTCACATATGCAGCAATGACCGCACCGTGGTGCTCACCAAGAAGCTGGCGACGCACATGGAGCGCTTCGAGAAGGAACTCCTCTGATGCCGTAATCGCCTGGTGCCGACGATCGTAGCGCGTGTGTAACGGCCTAAGTCCTGCCTCATCCTGTCCTATAGCCATCCCCTGAAAGCCTTGGTATGAATGTGATAAAAACTCAAGCGCGTGCACTCGTAACATGATGTGTGCACACCATGGTTTCTGCTTGCTGCCACTCACAGAAAACTCCTCAAAGTCACAGCGCGTCCATTCAGGCGGAGAGATAGTGGGTGGTATGGCAGCTATTACGGTTTGTGCCAATCTTTGTGCCTCGTGCTGATTTCCAGTACTCAGGTGGGCCGCTGCCAGTGCAAAAGTTAAGAACTGGGCGGCATTCTGCTGATTGTCTTGCGCTGCAGCGCTTGATCTTTGCGCGCGCTGGAGAAGAACCACAGCTTCACCCCCGCGGTACGCACCGACGAGACTGTTGCTGAGACGAGCCAGAATCCTCGCATACCGTCCCGGATTGACCTGCCAGAGCAAATCTAGCACCTTTTGATTCAGGCTATTGATTGAGTGAATAGCGGTGAGTGGAGTGGTGGTGGCGGTGGACTGCCTTGGCCTCGCCTTTTTACCTTCGCCTCCAACGCCTTCTTCAAGATGTGCAATGCGCCACCAATCAAGGGCTTGTATGCAGTACTGGACAGCATCGTGCTCTAGCTTCATTGCGTTTGCACATACGGCTAAGTGTTCGTAGACGTGCGAGAGAAGGTCCACCAAGCAGGCAAATTGGGGCGACCTCCGCCCCTTGTGCTCGCCGCCTTTCCTACGCTGCTCCTCCATAACAGTGTTATCCATACGTGCCTGGAGCACTTTTAGGAGACGCCGCAGCTCTGACAGCGCGGATTTCATGTAATCAGGCTCAGTGCGCTCCTCTTTCACCCCATGACGCTGTTCTCCAGCGTCACTGAAGGCATTGCTAGTGCTGCTGCATGGGTCCCCTAGAAAATCATCCGAGCCTCGCTGGATGTACCCAAGCTTCATAAGTAAAGACGCAAACTGGAGCCATGACTTAAAAAGCACAGACGGCGCCAGGGGCACAAACACGGCAGCGACCTTACAATGGCCACTGACTGCCTGCCCCGTGCTGCGACTCTCGCGTTGCTCTGCAAGTAGTTGAAACATTAACTGGATGGCGCTCTCTGCCCGCTGAGTGTAGCCTTCAGTGGAGGGGAGAAGACAGCGCAAGGATACAACCACCGCCACATGTACTTCTAGTGCATGCAGCGCGAGTAGGGCAGCCTCATTAATCAGACGGCCGCGCTTCTTGGCAACAGGTGCAGCGGCACGAAGAAAACTCTCGTTTACCTCGTGCAGCACGCGTGCGTTTAACGGTGACTCCGCAACCTTATTGAGATAGTTCCCAGAGGTGCACGGAGAGTCCGCACGACCAGCGCTACGCTGAAGGTCTTGAAGTTGATATCGATGCTGCTGAATGGCCGCCTGTACCTCGTTGAGTGCACTACTGAGTAGTGCCAGAGCGTGTGTACGGTTTCTAACTGACTCCATCCACTCACCACTCTCGCGTAGCATATATTCAGCTTCACAACGCTGCCACTCACCCCACACGTCACAGAAATCAGCATCCACAACGGGAGAAGGGATACGCTGTTCACGAATCCATGCAAGGACATTCTCCAGTTCTTGCAAAGTAGGGTTTTGCATGGTGCCATTGCAGGAAACCTGATCATTGATTTTTTCTGTGGTACCTTCATCAGACTTGCGCAGCGGCGGTACCGCTGTCTCCGACTTCAATTTGGTCAAAAGAAGCCGCAAGAGCCGCAAGCACACCCGCAGCTGCTCACGCACGTGCTGACTTGAAAGCTGAGCACGACGGGATGACGGCAGTACATGCACCGAGAGGGTTGCGATGGCAACCATGATAGACTGAGTAGCCTCTTGCAGACTGCCTTGATATTCCAGCACTTCGGCTTCATCTGCTGCAAGTGTGGCGACCCACAGTCTGTCCACCACTTCCGCTGTCTCCCCTACAGTGCTTTCGGCGTCATCCGATGAGTCGCTGTGATTGCGGAAATGAGATGGGCTCACTAAATGGGTCAGTCCAGGATGTACAATGCTGGCGTACTCTCGCCACACACGCACACACTCCTTAGCCTCTTCCAGGCTCTTGAGGCGAAGTAAGCTGCATACTGAGTAGTGTAAGAGCGCACTGACCGTCGAAAAGGGAGCTGATGGCATTGCATCTACTACGCCTTGTGCAACACGCCGCAAAAGACTAGATAAAATATGTCGCGCGCGTCGCACACACAGCTCGTACTTCTCATCGTCATATAAGGAACTAACCTCTTCTACACAGTGACATGGACCGCTCGTGTTTATGGTCGATTGAAAAGACGTGCCGTGGCGCCACGTTTGTCTAGTAAGAAATGCTTGCCCAGCTGCAGCAGCAGTGGTGTCGCTTGATTCTTGCCGCGTCTGCATAAAGGATGACCTATATGATGCCATGTTTTCCGCACACGTCATCACAACACGTAGGTTCGATGACGCGTAGCAATGAACAGGCCTGTCCTCACCTTGTAGGTTTACTTTGCAAAGAAAAAAAAAAAGGAGTCCCTCTTTCCGCTTCTACCGCAGACAGAACTGTGAGGGTATGCCAAAAAAAAGTAAAGAAATAGATAATTATACGTGTACCTTCACAGTAGAATGTGGCGTCCATTGATCAGTCATAATAAAGTGAGGGATGAAAGACACACGAGCTAAATCGTACTTATCCTTTTCCTTCTTTAATGTTAAGAGCAAATTATGGATTATTCGCAGAAGTAGGTTCTCTTCACATGCGCGTGATATCACACCAATAGTAAAGTAACAAAAAAAAATAAGAAAAAACAAATATGCCACCTTCACGTTCCTATAAATAGATTTTACCTCTCTTGTTAAGTTATTCACTGCTGAGGAGGTTTACGGGCCGCCGCACAGATATTTTTGTGCATCTGCTCACTCTCATGTAGTTTGTACATGTGAAGGGGCACAACAACGTTACACTCTACGCAAACTGGATTCACAATATCGTACGCCTCGTCAAAAAAACCGTTCCCAGTGCTCTGCACTTGCTGCTTCTCATGATCGGTCACGCTACTTCTCGCGACAATGAAAGGCGGCAGGTCTTGCATGCTACGCTGCCCAAACTGTCCACGTGTGGTGCGATGCTGGTAGTTGGGAGGGATGTGTCCAATTGCGCTTGCTGGCGTGCGTCTAACGGGGTCCATGAAGGCGCGGGCTGCTTGGTACATGGATTGGTGAAGCTTGCCCTTGACGTGCTCAGCAACGGTTTGCTCATGTGGCGCAAGAAACAGCTTACAAAGATGGCAGAACACGAGCTCGTTTGGATGCGTTGCGGTCAGTTCAGTTGGAAGACGCAGGTGGGTTGGCTTTGTACTTGGGGTGTCAACAGGAAAGCCAGAGGGGTCCTCAAGACACGAAGGCTGCGTATCGTATGCCCAAGGAGCAGCTGAAGAGTTTATCAGGCGACCGTCCGCCGCAGCTTGTAGAACCTTCGCTGCGACAGCTGGTCGCTGAGAGACCTCAGGCCCAGGAAGCATCAAAACGCTGTCAGGCTTTCCCTCTTGCGTGGATTGCACCAACGGTGAGTGAGTTGCTGAGAGTCTTGCGCCTTCCTTGCTTGTGTCTTTCTGGGGAAGTGACGTCCCCGGCGCAATGCCGACGGGCTTCTGAATGCTTGTAAAAAGCTCTGATACCTTTTCCTTAATGGAGCTCTCAGCAGATGTTGAGGGAGATAGCGGAGGAGATGGCTGTGACGCTTGCTGCTGCTGCTGTTGTTGTAGCTTCCAGCGACCATCTTCAGCATCGCCTATACCAACGGAGATTTCCGCACCGCATGAGTGGTCAATATATACCTCTTGCTCATCCACATCCATGTGCCAAGGCTTCCGCGCGCATGTGGGCTGCTTCTCACGTCCAGATGAGCCGTAGCCGCAGCCGCGAGCGCACCTTTCAGATTTTTTAAAATCTTCACATGAATAACCCAGCCGATAAATATGATTTAAGTAGAACGACGCATCATCCTTGTCCGCTTTTACAGAGCAAC
Organism: Sergeia podlipaevii; assembly: GCA_030849805.1. Classification (NCBI taxonomy): domain Eukaryota; phylum Euglenozoa; class Kinetoplastea; order Trypanosomatida; family Trypanosomatidae; genus Sergeia; species Sergeia podlipaevii. The sequence goes on along the minus strand of JASANZ010001779.1, from coordinate 1,807 downwards.
CATCCGGGCAGTTATACGGAAGCGGCCCAACCACCAACTGATACAGAGCCCGCTGGCTGAGCTCAGTGCCCATGACATACTGTGATCTGGATGATGACATGATCCTTCCCTTTTCCGATCCTTCTATGAAAGAGACACTCAGCGCACCCAGCCGTCTCTTTTATGTGTGTGTGTACGTCTGTGTGTGTGTGTGTGTGTGTGAAAGAAGAGGCCCACACTGATTTCTACTTGAGAGTTAAAGTACAGTGCTACAAGCTTCAAAAGACAGAAAAAAAAATGGAGCAGTGAAACCCGATAATAAAAAAAATGGTAATGAAACTGCTATCGATTTAAATGAAAAAAAAAAGCAAAAGAAAACACAAAGAAAGAGCGCGCAGTAGTAACAGAGAGATTGTAAAGAAGAAGAAGAAGAAAAAAGCAATCAAAACATCTTTCACTCTTAAATAATAATAACAATAATAATAAAACGCTCCTCCCCTCACAGATGATAAAGAGAGGTCGTGAGGCATTTTTAAAAAGGGGATGGGGCGGAGAAAGACAGCATCTGCATTCATTCCGTTCGAGAGAAAAGAAAGTACCTGATACAACTAGCCACATGCGTATGTAGACGTGCTACTGCACACGTCTACTCGAAGTACCAGTGAAGTGACCTAATCACAAACAAATAAACGAATATATATATATGATGCAAAAGCAGAAAACAGCGGATGACATTGCAGATCAACATTGTCTCTCTCTCCACTGCTAAATCGTTCTACAAAAATGGTAGAATTAGTTTTTCCCCTTCCCACATCATCACGTAGTGGCCCTCGGAGTCCTTCTCATCACACACGTAATCAAAGCCCAGTTGCAGACCAATGGATGCACCCAGCAAGCCTCGAGGAGGTGAAAGCCTTTCTGAGATGGCTTTGGCTTCAGAGAATAGAAAAGAGGGGACCGAAGTATCTTGTCCCATGCGCTTCAGATCGCACAAGCGTTCAAGAAGAAGTTTGCCTGTATCGTCACTGCATGTGAGCAAGTCAGCTGAACTTAGAGGTCGTTCACCCAAGGCCTGCCATCCGCCATGCCCAGATCTAGCCGTGGAGTCGTTAGCGTCACGACTACAAGACACTAAAGGCTTCCCCGCCACATCCAGCAGCTTGTGCAAAGTAGTCAACTGGTGAAACATCTTTCCATCCTCTGTGACCGCGATGCTACTGGGTCTGAAGGGTTCCTGTTTGGTGCCTGAAGCATACACTAGCGCTGGCATCCCATCTGCACCACGAAGTATAAGACGGTCAAAGACGATTGGGACGCCATCTTGCACGTTCACAAAGTTGATTTCATTGCGGCATAAACTCACATACGGAAAGTTTAGAAGTGCTTGCAAAGGGGTGGTCGTAACACCACAATCACCGAGTTTGATTGTCGCTTTTAAAAGAAAATCCTGAGAGTTGAGAAACAGGCTGTGGCTCGTATGCAGTATGTTTTCAGTTGTGTTGCCGTCTTGAAATGCAGCGTAGATGTGCCCAACGTTGTTGTATTCAATACGATTAAAGAAAAAGCCAAGGAACTGTGATGCCGTAAGAAATGTTGGCCCAGAGGGTATTGTTTTCTTTTCAAGCAGCCCTTTCACGTCAAAAACATGAAAAAGGTTTCCTCGCTCATTCAAATAGTAAAAATAGCTACGCTTGTGGTTCATCGCATCCACAATGGCAAAAAAATATTATAAAAATATATGCCACAGTGGTTTCTCGCGTTCTATTTTTGCTTGAACACAAAACACTTTCCGTTTCTTTTCGTCCTTTATTGAACCCCTAAAAGATAT
>JASANZ010001778.1:0-14930 GCA_030849805.1 Sergeia podlipaevii | reverse complement strand
AAGAACACGAAAACAGCAACTTGTGCTTTACCTCTTTCTTTCTTTTCTTTTTTGTAGTGCGCTTTATGTTCACCCTCTTATTCAGTTTTTTTTTCTCTCCCGTGTTGCGTGTGTTTTGTCAGTGTGCCTTTTTGCTTTTCCTTTTCAAATCTTTCTTTTCTTTTTTCTTTCGAGTGGTAGGACTCGAGAGATGTTTGAGTGCAAGAAGAAAAAAAAATGGAAAAAAAGAAAGCAGGTGAAAGCCAACAGGGTACATGCGACGGCGGAAGTAGTTGGAGAAAAGACAAAAAAGGGGAAACAGGGAAGGATTAAATGAAATGGAGGATTTGATAAAGCATCTCTTTCTTCTTTCAAAAAATAATAAAAAGATAGCAAATGTACGGAACGCAGTCGCTCAAAAAAAAACGAAGAAAAAGAAAAATAGGTATAAGTGGAATAGGAAGAGAGCAAATAATTTATGTTTCTATTTATGTTCAGTCGTTACTGTTCAAACAATAATCAGCATGACCGCATACACACACAATTTTTTTTCTTTTAGCGATAGAGAAGCGAAGAAAAGATGAAGTACAAAGCAAGAAAAAAATATGTCGCGCGTGTGCTTCAAGACTATATCTAATGGTGGTTTCTTTTCTCTTTTTTATTTTAAATCTCTCGCTCTCTTTCTCTTTATTATAGATGCACCACACAATTAAAAAAATATAAATAAAAAAATGAGAGAAAAGAGGGAAATCACAGAATGAGAGGGAGAGGTTTCCTTTGGCTCTACAAAGGGCAAGTGATTTATGTATGGACAAATAGATTTCATTGGCCGTATTTAACGTCCAGTGACTGCGACCGACTAGGCAAACAAATATATATATACTTTTGACAACTTTGTGAAAAGAGGCGGAGAGGAATCGGAGGGGGCGCTCTGTAGCGAGAAGACTTACCACCGAGTAAAGAGTAACACTCTTTACAACACAACCGCCGTGCACATCATTTGATGATTGCATTGCTCCACGTGCAACGCTTTTTTTTTTTTTTTTTTTGGAAGAACGTTTTTTCTTTTATATGCATGCTCATCTATAAGAAAAAATGAATCATCAGCCTTCTCTGCTTTTCTCTTCTATTTTTTTTTTTTGCTAGTACAACATCTTTTTTTTTCCGCCTTGTGCACATTTACTTGAGCGTACCAAAGGTTTATTCAAACGAAGTGACACTAATTGCATATTTCCCTTTTTTTTGTCTTTGAGTGAGCTTCTTGCTATCTTCGTACTAGCTTATCTTCTACCATTTACAATAGCTGACTCAGTGCTAGCACAAAGAAAAAGTAAAGAACTATACTCGTGTTTATAACCTCTGCATTTCCACTTTGTTTGTGGCTTAAGTTACATCCACAAGCGAAAACAACAACAACAATAGCAACAACAGCGGTAACAGTAAACACATATGAACAACACTGGTGCCACGAGCAGTGGCTACGGTCGCGGAGCTGGAGGAGCTCGGGCTAGCGCATCGGGGCCCAGAACAGCACCGGCAGGCATAATATTAAACTCTACAACAGCTTCCTCTCGTCGTGGTGGCAGTGGAGGATTGTGCCGTGGCCGAGCAGGTCTCCGGAGGCCCGTACCGCGTGCAAGTGATGCTAGCCATCCCGCTTTCTCTGACGGCGGGAGTGATGGTACCCCGACATTGCCGTCGCTTTCTCCTCCTCTTCGTTCATCGCTCTCACGTGGAGGCGGCGGTGGTGGTGGTGCTGGCGCGCGGCGTGCTGCACCTGTGCAGGATGACATTCCCACATATGACAGTCTCTACGCCGAGCATGGTGGTGCGTCGATGACGCCTGCTCCCATGGCTCCACGGGGCAGTGACCGTGCTGGCAGCTCGTCGATGCTTGCGTGTGGTCGTGGCCGCCCTGGCGCTACTGTGCAGGAGCTACAACGCAACTATACGGGTCCTGCTCGGACCTCCAAAGGTCGCGCTATCCAGAAGGACTTGGACGATCTTGCCGATGACTACTTTGGCGATGAGGTCACGCGTGCGCCACCCAAGCAGGACTCCGCTTCTGCCGCAGTGGGAATGGAGGAGGGTGGTACTTACGCCAAGTTGAACGCTGTTTATATGGAGGAGGCCGTGCCACGCAGCTGGCGCAAGGGACCTGCAGATACGGCCGGGAGGACTTTTGATGCAAGCGACCGCAATCTTCTGTGTATGGATGTCTTCATGCCTGGTGGAACCATCGGTGCGGGTGTTCCTGGGCGTGGCCGTGGGGCAGGAGCTCGTGGCGGCCCTGTTGGTCCGCTGTGCGTGGTCGGCTCTGCCGATCATGGCCTCAAGGTGTTTGATATTGCAAAGATGACGGAGAGGAAAAGCTTGTACACCAAGACCGCTGGGCACACTGAGTGGGTCACAACCTGCAAGTTCCTTTCCAATGGCCAGGTTATTTCTGGCGGCATGGACAGCAAGCTATGTCTCTGGGACTCTGTACTTACCGGTGGCCCTGCGCGGTGCCAGGACCTTCTTGGCCACACAGGGAGCATCAGCCAGGTGGACGTTAATGAGCACGGTATTGCGGTGAGCGCGAGCTATGACCGCACTGTGCGCATATGGGATGTGAACGGATATGGACGCGAGGTGGGCTGCTTAACAGGGCACAAGGGGCCTGTAATGCAGTTCGCCTGGTCAGGAACGCAGGTGTTATCCGGGGACCGGCAGGGCACAGCGAAGGTATGGGATCTGAATACCGCCACGTGCCTTGCGACGCTTGCTACGAAGCGGGGTCAAATTGGTGCACTGGCCCATATGATTCACGCCGATATTGGACATTTGACAATGTTTGGCGATCAGGGTGGTGTTCTCACAGTGCTTGACATGCGTCAGGGGAAGAGGCCGGTGCATCAGGCAGAGCAGCATCCGGGGGGTGTTCTAAGTGGTATTTGCAGTGTGGACTACCGTCCATACATTGTTACCTGCGGTGCGGATCGACGCATCACTGTCGTTGACCCTCGCCGCAGCTTTGAGGAGGTGTTTGAGTTTACCGATCACAAAGACTTCATCTATTCGTTGAAGACGTTTGGCCCGATGGTGTTGTCTGGCGCGGGAAATGGATGGTTACTGGTGCATGACACCATCACTGGTGAGTGCTGCTACGGGCTCGGGGCAAATCAAGCTGCTGTGCGGGAGATATTTGCGTCACCCGACTATTTAGTTACTGCCGGTGATGATGGAAAGGCATCCGTGTATGAGTACAATGGTCTCTTCATGTAGATTATATAGGACTGTTCTTTTTTTTTTTTTCTTTACGGTACACGCAAGAACAAAAATTATGTCCGCACAAACTGCTTTTTTTTCTCCTGTTTTTTTTTTTTTTCAATTCTAATGTCGTCACGCTTGCAAAGGAAAAAGAGGTTGGTTTCTATACTATTGCATCAGCATATATATATATATATATACGTGTGTTTACGTGAGTACTCGGTGAATCAAGCAACATCAACATCAAATGACGGAAAAAAGTAGAGAAGAAAAAAACAATTGATTTCATGACGGAATCTAGCTATTATTCATTCACTATTTACCACGGAAAAGAGTGGCAATAAACACTTTACTTTGAACTATTGCCCGCTTGCCATTATTCTTTTTTTTTCTTTCTTTTGCACCACCATTAATTTTTTTTTCAAGTTTTGAAAGTATCAAAAAAGTTATAGATGAGCATGTTTTTTTTTTCTTACAAAAAAGAGAATTCTGATTAGCATTTTGGCTTTGATATACATTTTTAGGTTCAGCTCTTAAGCAGTTTAAAGGAGAGAGGGGAAAGAAGCATCTGCGCCAAGGTGTGTCAGTCTTTTTCATACACACTCACACACACACACACACACACACACACACACGAAAGGGGAGTATACTATCCACCGCTTTGATTGCACAACATATTACCATTTCTTGTTTGGGGAACATCATTTCCCACAATCGCAAACAGAAGATTAAAAAGAAAAACCCGTACGTCTCATGAGCACAGCAGCAGCAGCGGCGGCAGAAGCGGGAGCAGGAGCAGGAGCAGCTGACGCTGCGGCTGAGCAAGAGATGCAGGCGCAAGTAGCTGCGCAGGCAATGATGACAACACGTATGCTAGATCGAATCTGGAGGTACCCTGCTACTAGCTTCCTGCTTTACTCTACATGCATTGCCACAGTTATCTATAGTCTGCTGACGATCACTGATCCAGCGATTATGCTGGTCGTAGGTGCAAGGGACCCGATCCGTATTGCACTGATGCGGTCCTCTCTTTTTTTCTCTTCGACTAGCCTTAAAGGCGAAATGGGATGTCCTTGGTCCGACGAAAGTTTTCATGCGGTTCTCATGGACTGTGTGGTGTGGGTGTTACGCTTCATTGGAGGAAACTGGATAGTGTCTACCCCAGGGGAGCTTCTTTTCGTGTGTACCGCCCTGGCAACGTTCGCAGGCACCATGGAGCGTTGCTTGAGGCTCTCCGGCTTTTGCCTTTTGATCTTATTTTCTGGTATTCTACGAACTGTGTGGTGCGCTGTTTCTGCCCTGTTGTGGTCTGCATTCTTCACGGAGACAGAGGGCAATTGCTATCGTTTACGCCCAGGACCAGCGTGGCTGTGTGTAATGCTGTATGTGTGTGATGCGATGCGTGCCTCGCGCAGTCGTCGTCATCGCAAGCAACACTATCACTGTGACAGTGAGATTGGCGGCAACACGGAGCGTGGTCCAGCAGCAGCAGCAGCAGCAGCTGTGGCAGGCAGTTCTACTCGCAACGATTATGATGTTGGTGTCGATGAGAGCAGCCTGGGATGCGATGATGCTGGTGGATACTCGAGATTGCGTTTGTTTGGCAAAATACCTCTTGGGGCTGGACTTCTGTATACCGTCATTGCCCTTGCACTGGCAGCGCGCATGGATGTGTGGATGGAGTTGGTACCTGCTGTGCTGGCTGCGCTGTTGTTAGGATCGGAAGCCGCTGTTCGTAAACTTCGCGCTACCTCTGTACTGCCACGGGGCATGGCGGGGTGGATATCTCGACATCGCGCGAGTAGTGGCAGCAATAGCAGCAGCAGCAGCAGCGGAGGTGATGGTGCTGATTGATTGATTGATTTTTTTTTTTTTTTTGGTGTGTGTGTGAGGGGGATAATCCATATGTTGAATATATATATATATTTGTTGTTGTTGCTGATGTTGCTTACTTTTCTCCTTTTATCTGGCTGTAGATGTGGAGTGGATGCGGATGCGGATGGGTGTGGCAGTATCGGATTGTGTTTTTGTGTGTGTGTGTGTGTTACACGAAATCGCACTATCCTGTGTTGTGCTACGTTGGAATTTCGGGTATCTTTTACTGTTATTATTATTATATATTGTTATTACTACTACTACTAATATCACGGTGGATTTTTCCTGAATGTGGAAACTACGCGCCTGCTTTGCTTCGCTTTTTTTTTTTTTGCTGCTGTTGTTGTTGTTATTGTTATTGTATCACCGCTACTTTGAAGATGGGTATTTTGAAACAAAAAATAGCATATCAAGTGTTTTCATTTTTCTAATTTTTCCCTGCTATTGGGTTGCTAGACTTTTGCCTCTATGCATACACATGGGTGCTTGTCAATGTATCTTCTTCACTTGAAAATTATGCCTTCTCACTGTCTTTTTCTGTTCTTTTTCTTTTGGAGTTTATAGTTTTTTTTTTCTTGCTTTTGCGAACCGCGCGTGTGCTCATAAAAGTGCATACGTGCTGGAATACAGGAATTGCGTGTTCAAACCGATAATACTTGTCTCTCTTTTATCTTTATCTTGTTGCTTGCGAAGGATAGGTGTATATACAGTGTGTGAAGAAACATCATAACTTTTGTGCCTTTAGACATATACACATATTGACATTTTTTTTTTTTGCATTTTTAAAATATTTTTTTTGGAATTTCTACCTGTTTTACTATACTATTAGTTAACACTTACTTATTTTATTTTGTATTTTCTACGTTTTTCTCTTTCATTATATTTTTATACCAATCAAACCTGGATTGTGACAGTGTGTAGAGGAGGCATATGTCGAGCCCACAGCAGGCGTCTCTTCGTCGTGGTGGGGATGAGCTACGTCCACTTTCCAATGATGGCGTTGACTCTACAACGAGCACACCACAGATTTTCAAGAGACGACGTCGTGTTGTAGCTGTTTCTTCTCACGATGCCGTAGCAGCGACAGCAACGGGACGTGTTAGCTTTGCTCAGCCACTTCCAAGCCCTGACGGCCTCACTCTTGATAGCACGTCTAACGTTTCTGAAGCTACACTGCCGCAACGACCAGCTGCTCACAGCAGTGGCAGATCCATTCATGCCGCGGCGACACGCAAGAGCTCACAGGAGAGACAGTTAGACTTGGATATTGACAACATTCTTGCCGCCACTCGTGAAAGACGGCAGCAGCAACAACAGGCCTCTGTCAGTGCCAATGCGGTGACTCTGCCTATCTTGAACACTTTGGGCATTGCCACCTCACCCGCATCTACTGTACTCGGACGTTCTCCAGCTACGTCGACACTAGACGGTGGGTTTGCATCCCTACCACCTTCTAGTGCCTCTTGCTCCCAGATGGCGCAGGACATTTCGCTTGTTGCACTGTCTACCCCCATTTTGCCTCCTATTTCTGTACGAGGAGAGAAGTCATCAGCGAGAGAGGAGAGGTCAGCTGCAGAGCTGGCGGACGCAGTCGACGCCATCCTGCGATCGACACTGCTCACGAGCAGCCCTCAAGCAGGCACCGCGCATTCCATTGTGTCCTCGACCAGCAGCGCGGGTATCGTGGCTCAAGTGTCGAGCATCGCCTTTGGCGGCACTGGCCTTACCTCTGACCTTGCAGCTGAGGAGGCGGCATTCAGGGAAGTGCCACGCATACCCACTGTTACTCACAACAGCAACAAAGCAAGCAGCCCGGATCATTTCTTTGACACAAACAACCATCGCTACAGCACTTACAATGGCGGCAGCAGCGCTGTAGATGGCTCACTGGGTACCCCTAGTGAGGCCACAAGCGTTAGAATGAGCATGTTTACTCCCGCGACGACCGGTATTGTGATTCCTCACAAGCGAGGACTACACCCACCATATGGAGGATATCAGCTAGCAGCACCCAGTGCAAGCGGGAGAGGCCCACCTACGAAGCCCAGGCGACGCCGCACAGGTGCCCGCAAGGGCGCTGGGAGCACTAGTATCAGTGCTAACAACAACAACAGCAACAACAGTGGCGGTGGCGATAGCCCCAGCAGCAACATTAACAAAAAGGGTGGTACTATCAAAGCACGTAGCGGAAAGAGTGTGACTCCTCGCATGCGGAAGGACAGCGCAAGGACTCCTACTGATCCTGCTGCGGTTGTGGCGCCTAAAGCGCGCAGCGCACGCGGACGTACATCTTCCACTGCAGCCCCCTCCCTTCCATCAAAACTTCCGCCAGTCGCCATTTTCACTGGGTCTCTACTTGTTCCTGTGCTGCTGCCTCCCATGACACACTTGCAGTCCCCATTTCCGCCATATGAATCGACAGATCGTGCTGAAATGCAATCGGACTCTCGCGGCTTGGACGATTTTAACGATAAGCACAGTAGGAGCTGCAGAAATTTTGGCAATAGTGACACAGAGGAAGACTACTACACCACGGGAAGTGGGGATAGTACTGAGTATGACAGCGACAACGGTGCCCTCTCGATCACGAGTTTGCCTGAAGAGCCCACGGCGCTTGTTATGATCGACACGTGTGCCTCCAGCGTACTGTTTCAGCAGACACCAGGCGCGGAGTTGTTGGAGCCAACGCAGAAGCATAAACCTGCAGCGTGTGGCGGCTTTCGCCGCCTTGGCCGCAAGGCACAAGAGGTCCGCTTCAAGACGCGGGAGGATGATTTACATGCATCACAGAGGTCCAACACTGATGCCATGGCCACAAGAGGGTCTAGTACTGTGTTGTCGGCTGTGGACTTCATCTCTCCAGTCGCTACTCCTGAGCCAGTGGATCAGTGTCCTGCAGAACCCGAGGAGGTGAAGGTGCCAACGTCGCCGGAGACTGTGACGGAGAGTGTAGTGGAGGTGGAGCTTGAACCCATTACAGAGACAGCTGATCACACGGTGAAGCGTCTTGTAGCTGCTGCCTTTTGCCATACCCCATCTTTCCTAGCTGAGGAAACTTTTACAAAGCACTCGCTCTACGAGCTTGTGGCGGTGCAGTTCCCTGAGCGTGACACTCCGCACGAGATCTCGACTAGCAAAAGTAGCGAGTATCTTGTGGCTCGAGAGGAGTCCTCTGTGGGAACAGCATGGGAGTTGGTGGCCATTCATCCGCTTGAGCGTCGCTCGTTGCTAGCGTTTTCACACGTGAAAGCGCGGGACTCCCTTGCTGCCAACATGCGCCATCCCAGTGAGCCTAAGAGCACCCGCACGTTACCGGCCTCTTCTTCTTCTCCTATGCAGCAACGCCCCTCTGCTGATTTTTTCAATTCTGATTGCGGAAGCTCTACTCCTTCAGAAGGGATGCTTGACACTGCTGATGTACAAGTATCAAGTGCAAACACATGCGACGTGCTTGGTGGCTGCGCGGGGCTGCATAGCGAGCAGGAGGTGTGGACCTTGTCGCAACTACAGGAGGTTCATCCGCGTGAGGACGGCGATGGCGAGTCCGCTGCTGTTTTGCTGGACGCTGATAAGGGCAATACTGAGAGATCAATGGAGGATAGAAGGGACAGCATGAGCACAAGCACTGAGGTGAACGTGTACATCAACAACAGCACGATTGGTGGAACTGAATGTGTGGAGAGCCCCACTTCTGGTTCAGAGCCACCATCGACAGAAGGTGTGTTCTGGGGCACGCGTCCTAGTCTCTATGTGCACGAAGTATATGCATGCACTTTGCCATCACTTCGGGTGGATATCCGTATGTCATGGGGTGACGGTGATGACATGGTATACGATAGAGAGACCGGAGAAGCACATCAGCAACGGCTAGTGTACCGACGACCAATGCAATCCACCATAGAGACATATCCGCAAGTTAGAGATTCACATGAGCGTATCACAGCTGCTACTGCGACAGCACTACCTCCATGCACGGATCAACTTCCCACCGAGTTCGTACAAGAGCCAGTGATAGTATGCAGGTGCTCTGAAGGTGACATCACAGCAGTTGCTGCTGGCGAGGACGCACCTCCCGTGCTAGAGCGTCTCTTAGAGGAGCCAGAGGAGGGGAAAGAGCAAAAGAAAGAGGAAAAGATTGCCCTAGTAGACGACGAGAAGCAAGAACAAAATCAAGCGCAGGAGGGGGAAGAGCAGAAAGTTAAACCGCCACAGCTTCCAGAAGACGTGGAGGTAGCGGATATGCTGGAGATAGCCATGACACTGCGTAGCCCCGGCTCTGGATCGCTAGAGGGCTACGAAAGTCCTTTTTCTCACGCTGCGCGAGCGCGCGAGAAGCGCTTCAGAGTCAAAGAAGTCAGAGTCCTTTCTCCTCCTATTGTTCCTACGACTGCTGTCGAGATACCTAAGCAGCCGGGACCGACTATCCTCGAGCGTACCCCTACCGCGCAGCGGAGTAAGGAGCTCGCGAAGAAGGAACGAGAAGAAAGAAAGAACCACACAACACAACTTGCCTCAACGCAGGAGGAAGATATGGACGATGAACTGGCACGTGTGATTGCGCTCTCTCTCCAGGACTTCAGTGCAAGCACTGCTGCTGCTCACGAGGCCGATGGGGAGAAGTGTCGTGGCCCCATGCGCCTCAGTGCGTATCAGGAGTTTCCTCAGCAAATGCACTCTTATGAGTATGGTAAAGTGGTTTTGCCACAGGTGCTTCATGCTCTTACTTACGAAGATCGTGGAGAGTTTACTGCGCCGCCGCATCGGAGCTTGCAGGCGCGTGAGGGAAGAAACGTTGTTGCTTTTGAGACTCTTGCCGTTGTGGAAGAATCAGTAGAACCTGCTATGGAAGCACCAGAGGAGCCGTCTGTTGCTGCGGCCGTGGTGGAGAACCCACATCGCAAGCACGAGAAGAAAAAGAGTTGTTCGAAGAAGGAGCGCGCTCCTACGCTACCACCTCCCCCACAGGAGCGGGAGGAAGAGATCGATCCTGGGATTCTCGCATTTCTTTCGGCTGAGGAGGAAGAGGCCAACAGGGCTCGACAGCTCGAGGAACTCCTGACGGAGGAGTACAATGCGAGACAAGAATTGCGCAATCAGGAGAAGAAGGAGCGAAAGCCTCTTCTGCAAATCCTTACCGCAGCGGAAGAGCAAAACGCGAGGCTGGAAATCCGCAACCAAGAAAAGGCGGAACGACGACCTTTACAAAAGTTTCTTACCTACAGCGAGAAAGAAAAGATCAAAAGGACAAAGAAGGTAAAGGAGCTTGTAGCAGAGGAGCATGACGCGAGACGCAAAATCCTTCGTGAAGAGAAAGAGGAACGAAGACCCTTTTCGCGATCTCTCAGATGGCTGCGCTCGCAGGAGGAGCAAGAGCAGCAGCAGCCAGAGTCCGCACCACAGTCACTGCCTGGTATAGTTACACAAGAGGACTGGGAGCTTATGGAGGCGTTGATGATGATTGAGGAACAGGAGCGCCGCGAAGCAGAGGCTCGGACAGTGATGGGCGAAGTGGTGGTTAGCGTCCAACCTGTGAGTTCATACGAATCTCGAGCGTGGCGCCAAGCTCGTGAGAGGGAGACATCTTCAACGGCTGAGTGGAGAACCAACAACAACAGAGAGGACGCCGATGCTATGGTGGTGGCATTGGCACCAGTTCGCTCCTATGAATCTCGTGGCTCTGTTCACGAGTCGCTTGTTACTGATCAAGCGGCCTCTTCCTTCGCCGCATCAGAAGTATTGGAGGAAGTGTTTGTGTCTCCTCCTCTCCACAACTGGGAGTCGCAACGCCACGGCGATGGCGATCCTGGGCCTGCTAGGCCTACAGAAGCAGAGGGGGTACATCTTCTGCTGATTCAGCACGCCAGCGAGGGCGTTCTACCGCTGCCTGACGGTGAGCGACAGAACTTATCCAACACAACGTACGAGCAACGATACGAGTTTACTGGCTCTGAGCTCGTCGTGCCGCTTCCCCATCTCAAAGGAACAGAGGGTAGACAAGGTGGCATCACGGAACGTATTGTATTTGTGGAGGCCGTGGAGCACTACAACGTGGATGAGGAGAGGAACCCGCGGAACAGGAGGATACTCCCTGTGGTGCGCTCGTTGCATCCTCAGTTGTCGAGCAGTGAAGCGAGCCCTTGCTATCCTGAAGCGGCGGAGCGGGCGAGGCTGCACGCGCTTTCGCAAGTGCGTCCTCAGGAACATGTGACGCTAGGGCAACGCACGGACTACAACTATGTTCGTGAAGATGGCGCTGACCCAGACAGTGCGCTACTGCTTAGCAGTATTGAAAGCCGCCGCGCAGTTCCTCGTGAGGATCACCTCGAGGGTGTCTATATAGATGAACTGGGTTATTCACTTGCTAGAGTGGAGTCAGCGAGGCGACTGCCTCTGTGTTCGTACAGAGATACCGCACCGCACGTTGAAGGCCTGCCTCATGCAGAGAGCAGCAGTGTACCCGCACGTATCGTCAGTCGTGAGACGTCCCAGCAGCGCAATGAGGTCATGCGAAGTGGCGAAGATCAGGAGGACCCCGGCAATGGAGGAGGGGGAGATTTTTCAGCCCTGTTTGCATTAAGCACTCAAGAGAACCACGATGGGTCTGAGGTGCCAGTTTCATTTGCTGCTAGCTATGATGGTGGTGGTGGTGGTGAGAGCCCTGCAGCTGCAGCAGCGGCAACGGCCTCTTCTTCTCCTCCCCTTCCTCTCAAAGGTGAGGAAATTGATAGGAGCCGTACCTTCTTAGAGAATCCCAAGGGGGCAGCTGAGAGGGATGGTGATCAGCAGCAGCAGCAGCAGCAGCACAGCGATGTGCAGCGCCAGTGTGAGACTCAACTTAATGAGAGCGCGCTGCGTCAGCTGACTGCGCAAGAGGAGGTGCCCCCCCCTCTCCTTCGAGGGTACGATACTCTCCACGGTCAAATCATGGGGCTCCTATTCCTGCCGGTACCCACTGCACTTCAGCACCAAGTTAGTCCCACAAAAATAGCGCGATGCAACTGTCTCCTCACCACAGGAACCCTACGAAGACACTTGGACGAGTGGCACTTCCCCACGTCGCTAACCGCCATCTGCGGCGGCCAACAGAGGTTCTCTTTCAGTTCCCCCCCCCCCTGTCGACCACTTAGCTAACACGAATCTAAATGCGTAGCTAGGCAGTTGTGACTGAATCTAGGCAGCGTGCAATGCCTACTGTCCCCGTCTTGATTGGAAGCGCTCGCAGAGTACGTGACAACAGAGGAAAGAGGGAGAGAGAGAGAGAGGATACACAAAAAAGGGAATGGAAATAGATGCCCTTTTTTTCGCGTCTGGATCGAATATTTTTTTTGTATTTTTTTTTTACTGGGCATGTTCGTGTGTTGTGTTACCGGTGAAGCAGGGATCTATTTGTTTGCTTTTCCATTCATTACCTATCCACGCCATTTGAGTTATTCTTTTCCAGCGTACTTTTTTTTTTTGTAATGTTACCTGTGCGATGAGCAATCTAAAAAAAAAAAAAACACTTTTTGTGATGATGTTGTTCAATATATATATATTTTTGTTCTGTTTTGTGTATGTGGGTATGCAAGGAATAAGGCACAATCACACAATACTCTTCAACACTTTAAGAACGATTGAAGATGAAGTAAGTGTGCAAGGTTTTTTTTTTCCCCCCGCTTGAGGGCTCCCTCATTGCTGATTTAGGCGGCACATTTTTTTTTTTTTTTTGTAATGTTTACGTACTTTTGTTTTTGTNCACCTTTCTATTTTTTTTTTTTCTCTAACATCATTGAAGTATCTATATACATTATTCAATGGATGTGTGGGATTATATTTTTGCTTGTACGTCACTGAAAGTGCACGGTTTATCATCAGATGTACTATCACTGGTTTAATGGACAGTTTTACTTGAATTTTTTTTTCTATGGAGGGGCTTGTAAGGTTCTTTTCTCTTCTTTTATTTTGTTTTACATTATTATTATTATTATTATTATTATTTACCAATGGTGATGCTGCGACTTTCACATACGTGCTGATATAGCTGCCACTCCCTTGCTGCACTCACTTTTTGAATTTAAATTTGAATTTTACACAATTCGGTTCATGAAAATCTGTACTTGCTTTCTGGTAGCCCCAACGCTAGTTGTGAGAAGAAGTGACGAAGAGAGAGAGGGAAGGAGAGAGGTAAGTACTTCCTTTTTCTTTTTTTTCATTTAGGTTGCTTTTTGTTTTATTTTACTGTGGTGTATGCGAAGGTTATCTTTTCCTTTCGCCCAACGAACTTCTACCCTATTCTTTTGTCACTATATTTTTTCTTCCTTGAAAAAAGTATTAAATTAGAGCCTAAAGGATCTCTTTGAAGTCACTATTTTAATATCATCTCCTTCCGCTTTCAATTATCAAGCGCTTTCCTTCTTACATTGTTACACACGTACAGGTCTCTATGAACACATACGCTTGAGAAAATGAGAGTTCAAGCGAGCCATGTGGTCATAGGAAACGAATTTGTAGTACCTGACAGCCAACTGGAAATTGTGGCACAAGAAGAATGTGATGACTCCAATAAGCTCCATACAACGCCTTGACACTAACCTCCCTCTATGAATGCTGCGCTGATGGTGATTCCTGCGTAGAGGAGTGGTTCTATCAGTGCTGTCAGGTCTCCCGACAGCGAAACATGCATCATCATCGCAAGCGCACAATGCACTGGCCTACATGTGCGATGATGGCGCTTGGGCACTTCGTCTGCCCATGCGGATGGGACTTAATCACTTGTTGCTAAATGTCACAGAACCGGCAACTGGCACGTGCGCGGTATGGAATCAATAGCAATATTTGTAATGACCATTGGTGTCGCATTGTGTTGTGGGCCATGCGCCACCCAACAAATGCTGCTGGAGATGACTGCCATGCAGTTTTTTCTCGGTGTACCCTTCGATGCTCCTGCAGCTCTTCCGTCAACCACAGAAAAGACGTGTCAAAAAAGAAAAGAAATAGTTTTATCCACTATCAATATATATGAGAGAGAGAGAGAAAAAAAAAAAACGCACACACCTACTTTAAGGAATTGTATTGCAATGGATAGAGCTAGTCTGATGCTCTGAGCTTTTCTGTGTATCTCCTTCATGTTGTTATACTTAAAATTCTGTTCATGCTCCATGCTGATGATGCGCGCATATATATATGCTCCATTAGAAAAAAACCGTATGTATTGCCAACATCTTTCTTTTCCTTTCCACTACCTTTTCCCATAATTAACAATATGTAGCGTGTGCTATCGTGTTATTTCCCCCCCCCTATCTGCTGCTTCATTATGTGTGTAAAAGGCAAACAGAATCTTTTTTTTTTTTTTGGCTGTCACTTTGAGTTTTTCTCCTTATGCAACTTTAACGCATTCTTCATCTCTTCTTTTTGTCGTTTTACTGTTATCTCGTGGTCTCATTATATCAAAAAATGATTTCAGAGTTAGTGAAGAATCACAACATTCTTAATGCATATGAAACATACTACCTCACAAATTAATTTGTTACTCTTACAGAGCTACTAAAACCTTGAAAATATAAATTACAATACATTCTTGGTACATTGACAGAGAGAAGCACCAAAAGTATTAAATGCTATATGCTTCTTATAAAATGCATACATGCGACCTTCCATCCTTTTCAAAACATTTTAAAAGAGTGCCACCTTTTAGACACAGTCACTCAGCAATCTCAACCATTCGTCTCTGTTCATATTTGCCATTGCACACTATTTGCATGGGTTGCTATACTTCCCATTATAATACTCCATATCAATCGTAGTTGTGGCTGTACTAAAATCTTCTTTCTTTCATTTCTATGTGG
>JASANZ010001777.1:0-14850 GCA_030849805.1 Sergeia podlipaevii | reverse complement strand
GATGGCAGCAAGGTCATGAAGGTCTTCCTTGATGCCCGCGATCGCAAGAGGATCGAGCCCCGCCTCCCCATCGTCGCCAACGTGTACAAGCAGCTCACCCACCGTGCTGTGTCCTTTGGCTTCATGTGGAACCCCAAGCTCCAGCAGGTGTCCTCCCGCTAAGCGCGTTGTCTAGACCTCGAGGAGGGAGGCAACGTCTATGCAGGAGCACAGCGTCGGCACGCTTTGCACTGTATGATTCTTTCATTTTTATGATTTTATTTTTTAGTTCATGTTTTTAATGAAAAAGAAATCATGCATCACCTCTCTCTCTCTTCCTCCTGCACACTCATGAGTGTGCGGAATGTGAGCGTAGTCGCACACATACAGGTGCACCTTTTTTTTTTCTGGCACGTAGCACTAGTCGGAGTGCGCATACGGACACTCAGAAAGTGCTTTTAGTCTATTGCTGCGATGTCCTTTCTCTTTGTGTTAAATATTTTTTTTGCTTTCTTTTTTCCGTTTTCCCCTTGCTCTAATGCAGCTCATATTAGTGGCATGAGTGTAGCGCCAACTAAACAGAATCGCATGCACGCACAAAGAAAAGGGAAATAGTCACCAGTGTGTTTTCTTATCATCCTTCTTTTCAATAGGGGATCATTCACTTTTTTTTTAGAAAAAACTTTACTGAAAGGACGTAAGGTATATATATTTAGGGAGATCATCGTTTCTTTATTTTGTAGAAAAAGAAACGCCACACTACTTTTTACACAAAGACCGGTGACTGCCAACATACACATATACTGGTCGAAACATGCAAGCCAATTCACCGTCCCTGTCTAGCAAAGCCGACCTTCGAGACCGGCATCACACCGTTGTGATTGCACTCAACAGGGATGCTACGCAGACTCTCGAACTCCGCGTGCAGCCCCCTGGTGCTCACGCCAAGCCAACGGAATGGTTACTGCTGCACACGCTTCCCGTCACCGCCAGTCTCTCGCGAGTGCTGCGGCGTCTCCTTGAGGTAGAGATGCATGTACTGGAGGATGTAGGGGAGGTCATTCAGCAGGAAGTCGCTAGTGACGTGGACGGCGAGGCGAGCAGCGGCACGGCGACAGCTGAAGGGACGGCTGTTGCTGCGGAATGTGAGGTTGGTGCGAAGTCAACGAGTGAACTCGTGCGAGATGCTGAGCCCCCCACTGGTGTTGCCACAAGCCACTTGGAGAGAGAAGAAGCACTTGACGGCACCAGCAGTACCCAGCTCTCCGTCAGTGGGAGGGCCGTCCCCTCTTATGGCATTGTTTCTCGTCAGCTGTCACACTCTCAGCAACAACAACAGCAGCACGCGTGCGTGGAGATTGTAAGGGTGGGCTACGTGTTGAGCGAGATACACGCCTTTTGTCTCCTCATACGATGTACCACCACACAGTATGCCGAGGCGATGAAGCGGCGCATGGAGCGAGGCGCTGCACTTGGTGTGGCTGCGCCGGTGGAGTACGTACTTCCACATGGACTGCTTACTACACACGCCGCAACGAGCGGCGCTGAAGACGACGATGGCGAAGATGCTTTGCTCTCTTCTCATCTTACTGTCTCCTCTGCTGCTGTGCGCGTGCCTCTGGAGATTGCAGTTGTGTGGGCGGCAACGGACACACCAGCTGCCATGCATAAACCAGAGGACGCATCAACTGCGGCGGGGCCATCACCTTCACAGGCGGCGCTCACAGCGCCTTCCAGCCCTAGCACCACACCAGCACAGAGGCTGCGATCACTTCGCACTCCGGCATCGTGTCAGCGCACCCCAGTCTTAGGCCCCTCACTCGCAGCTGGGTCGCCTTTTGGAGATCTCGCCGCTTCATCATTCGCCACGGTGATGCCCACTGGCGACGGCGCTGTCGCAGCGGACACAGAAGGTGAAGGTAGTATGGCGTTTAGCGGCAGCGGCAAGCCTCACCTCGCCTCACCAGACGCCCCACAGTGCATTACCTCCGCTCCCCTGAGTCCTGCCTCTATAGGGAGTCCAGCAACCGCCATCACCACCGCGGCTTTGTGCTGCAATAGCGGTATAGGTCTTCACAGCGCTCAACAAACTCCCTCTCTTTTGCGCCGCGATGATCTTTGCACTATTTGTCAAGTCGAGCCACTGCAAGCCCACCCGTGCGTGGTGGCACTCTGCCAGCACGTATTTCATCTCCGTTGCTACTCCAAGCTGCCTCAGCAGTCCGCAGACTGTCCCTTGTGCCGCTTCTCTCTTTACGACCTTTTGAACGACGCCAAGTGCGAGGTGTGCCACACCTACGTGGATCTGTGGTCGTGTCTTACGTGCGGCTTTGTAGGATGCGGGCAAGGGCGACTTAATCATCAGAGGCTTCACTCCGAGTCTACTGGCCACTCCTGTGCGATGCAGAGCGCCACCAACCGCATCTACAACTACCATACCTGCTTGTTCTTGCATCAGCAGGTAGCCATGGAACTTGGTGACTTTGATGCCGCAGCCGCGGCGGAGGGCGGCGGTGGTGGCGCGGCCCCCAGTGGTGGAGCGTGGGGGCAAGAGGAGTTTAATGTGCATTCCGCATGGGACGTGATAACTGAGCACGAGGACGTGGAGCTGCAAGTGGCGCTGAATGAGAGCAAGGACGAGGCGGTGAGCGACTTCTATGCTCGCGTGCTTCAGACGCTCTTGCAGGAGCAGCGCCAATGGTTTGAGTCTGGAGCTCAATCCCACTACCGACAGCAGCAGCAGCATAGAGGCCGCATGCCGTCACAGAGCACTACGAGCCGCAACCCACTCTTCAGCACCCATGCCTCCTCCCTCACTAACGTGCTGTTGCCTGCTCAGCGTACAGGTCCACTGAGCAGTGGCAGCACATTGACCGCTGCTCGAGCTGCACTAGCGAGGGAGGAGTACGTTGGCCGCTCGCAAGTCGTTCGCGCGTACGTGGACGCAACACGAAGCCTGTGGAGCCACGCTGATCGTCTAGTAGCACTGATGCTGACACGGAGGCAACGTGCTTACACAGAGCTGCAGGATCGGATTGCTTTACAAAAGTATGCCAACAGTGGAAGGGGCCAGAGCATCGTTAGCCTACGTGAGCGTGTGACCGAAACAGAGGCTAAGGGTTTGCGGGAGCAAGCTGCCAAGGAGAAGCAGCTCGCGGATCTTCGAGCACGGCTCACCGCTGCGCTGGAAGGGGTCTAGCAAGCATGTGAGAGGTTGAGGAAGGAACCATGTGTGGATATTGGGCGGTTTTCAGATTTTATTCTTTCCAAAATGCGTGCTTTGAGAAAAGGAAATATCTACATTTTTATTTTTACATCAGACTTGGTAACTATGTCTGCTTTTTTTTTTTTTGCCTTTGGGGATATCCTTTTTTTTTTTTTTACCGTTGCCAAACTTTTTACTAAATAAAAATCTCGCTTTCCTCAATACCTTTGCCGCTGTGCTCTGAATATTCTTTTGTGTTGTCACTCATATCAAGGCAGGTGCTCAAGTGCTTTACCAATTTGCGGAGCTCATCTACAACTATGAATGTTTTTCTCTCCGTGTCGCTAGCTGCCAGTTAGCTCTAGGTTTAAAAAAAAAAAAAAAAGAATACCGAGAACATGTTTAATTTTATTCATTTATTTATTTTTTCATCTGAATTCAGCAAAGCATTGCGTATCAGATTCTTCTCGTCAGAGATCTATTTAACAAAGCCTTATCTGTAAGAGTGGTGCTACCGCCTCACCACAACAACAATCATTGTCCATATTTTGAAACGGAATAGAGAAGTATCTATGCGCTAGCTCTCCTTTCCACGTAAGTGTGTGCAGATGCATAGTAGTAGTAGCAACATGCGGACACTATGGTCTCCTCACACCCTGGGCTTCATCCCCCTAATCTGGATGAGGGAAGTGAGGCGCCAAGACTTTTCATGCCGCAAGTACAAAGAGACCTCACTTCACCTTCTTCTTCAGCCCGGTGGCGGTTAATGTCATGCCGCCGTGGTGATGGTTGCCTTGATTGCGCAAAGTCGGATATTGTGTCTAGCCTATCCCCCGACTGTACCAAAGACGACTTGTCCTTCGTCCTTTCTCCCATCTGTACTTTATGAATTCTAAGACACTGAAGAGAAAGTAATCATTTTTTTATAGATAGATTCTGGCTGTGTTTGGGTAATGTGTGCTAGCCGCGCTCGCGCGACTGAGGCGATTGAGAGGGATCTGAGGGATCAATATGGTGCTCTCACACAGCTAAATGGCGATATCTTGGTTGAGCCAGCCGTTGCCTCGCCTGCTACTTCTGCCGCTGAGTCATGCACAGAGGACAGAGAAAAGGAGGCACAGGAGGCAAGACATCTTCACATGCAACGGCGCCGCGTTGCGTTAAGTCGGTTGACGGGGGAAGCTTTAGTGACGTGCCAGCAATTGATGGGAAAGGGCTTGGCAGCTCGTGAAGCACCGTTCGCAGCTGTGGTGGTCTGTCGCTGTAGAGACGTCGGCGTGTGACGCATATTGGTTGCTGAGAGATAGACAGTGAAGTTAGATAGGTTTAGATTGCTACTTGTAGAAGGCGGTGTTGCGTACACATTGTTTTCCTTTTTTTTTTTGCCAGTGCTCACAGGCTGATCTGAACATGAATGTGTGTGTGTGTGTGTGTTTTAAAAAATACCTCATAGAAGCACAGACGCAATATTCATATATGCATACGTTTACATATAAAATGCGTATCTTATGTCTAGCATTCCTGGGCTCCATTTAGGGACGATTCACTCTCAAGCTGCCCATCTTGTTGCCGCGTGTGCTTGTGTGTGTGTGGGGGGGGGGGTTACAATATAGAGGGTAAGAGATGAGGGGAATTCTATGCAAACTTGCTTGTCCAGCTACAGATACATTTCTTCTTTTTAAAAAATTTCTCTTTTTCTTTTCACTTTACAAAAAAAAGGGACTCTTTGCGGTAGCAACTGCTTGTTTGCTGCTTTAGTAATTGAAGGAAAAGTTCACAACAGCAATCTAGCTGCCTTTCACCTTTTTCTACTTGCACACGCACGTATATATATATATGCACGTTTGACAGGTTGTGGTGAAACATTATACATCAGAGTTGGATTGCTATTTTGTTGGCTTTCTGCCTCCTTTTTTTTCCACCTTTTTTTATTGGTGATAGGATAGACGCTCATACAAGGGGGAAGAGAAAGTGTGTGTGTGTGTGTGTACCCTATAGCGTTTGCATAGGTGCCGTTAATCGGTGTATACTTCCATCTTCTCTTTTCAAACGCATTACTTACATACTACCTTCTAAAGAGGAGTTCTGGTACCTCACAATGACGGTGTACCTCCTTTATCTTGTCTTTTTTGTCTTGCAAATAGCCGCAAGTACTTCTTTTCAGTATCCCCAGATCGTTGCTGCATGGAGATCTGCCTCACGAGAGTATAAAAGGTTCATATGTCAATTTCTGCTCGTCTTTGGACTGGCTTCCGCCTCTGAATGGATCCGCAGTGCCTACACGCTGCACGTCCTCCAGTATTACAGGTTTAATGGGCACGCCAGCAAGGTGTTTATGGTGACATATCTCACCTCTGGCTTGGTGACTGGACTGTTTGTTGGCGCTACAGCGGACCGCTGGGGACGCAAATGTGGATGTCTTTTGTATTGCCTCATGTCGATCCTAAGCTCTTTGTTCCTCTTCGTTGATAGCATGGCTGTGATAATGCTTTCCCGCATGCTGGGTGGCGTCGCAACTGCCATTCTATTGACCTCCTTTGAGTCGTGGCTTGTGTGTGAGCACACCTCTAGACGCTACGCACACGGCAGAATAGTTTCAGCCTTTGTGTTCATGCACCTTGTAGATGGTGCTGGCGCGCTGCTAGGTGGCTACTTTGGTCAAAGGGCGGTTGCACTGAGCGGTGGCAGCCCGTTTGCTCCTTTTCTTTTCTGTATTTTGCTCAACATCGTTGGCGCGGTCCTCACATTGAGATATTTTACAGAAAACTATGGCGATAGACGCAGGACACTTTTTAGGCATATGATGGAATCGCTGCAGTCTGTGCGGCGCGATCAAAACATATTTGCACTCACCGTGGTACAGGCCCTGATCGAGGCGGCAACGCTGCTTTTCATGATGATATGGACTCCTGCTCTGCTGTTATGGGACGATCTGTTGCCTTACGGCCTTGTCTTTACCGCGCTCACCGCGGCTCGTTGCTTTGGGCATTCTATTGTGTGTGTGGTGCTGCCATTCATGAATCGGAGCGCGCTCTATCTGTTTGTGCCGACCGCGGTGGCGATGCTCTTGTGCCGTGCGAGTCATCTTCCACTGTACATGGTCACCTCCTTCATGTTCTATAGCGTCTGCGTCGGTGTGCTACAGCCCGTCTTTGCAGTAATCCGCTCGCAGAGTATCTTTGAGATGAACCGCGCCGCCACGCTTGGCATGATGCGTGTGCCGACGTGTCTGATTGTAACTGCCGCGCTCGGCGCATACGGTGGCGTGAACTCGCAGAACACGCACAGCATCATGGGAATGTGTACAGCTCTTTGCATAGCCGCAATACTCGCGTACGCGCTGATGAGGACCCGAAGCGGTAAGCGCGGTGCTCAACTATGGCGTGCTGCTTATCACTGACGAAGACAATGGGACAGCGCAGTTTGAAAAATACGTGGGATGGGGGGTCATGGTCAAAGAGAGAAAGAAAAGGAGGGGCAGGACGTTTTTTTTTTTTCCCCCGCGTGTGTGCCGTTGTTGAGTGCATTTACTATGATGGTCAGTGCACGTAGTTGCATGGTATTTTATTAATATATATATATTTGTATGTATTGAAATTTGCACAAGTGTTTTATATCTATTTACTGCTTTTTTTTTTCCATTTCGTTGTTGTTCAATTCGTATGAAGTTGAAACTAGGAAGGATGTCCTGCCATATTTTCCTTTTTTTTCCTTTGTGTATTTAGAGCGTTTTTTTTTTTTTTTTTTAAAAAAAATAATATATTACGTGGTCTCTTGGGCGTGCACGTGTACATGTGCGTGCGTTGTGTATCTTACAGTGTAGTTTGCCCATTTCCGTCTCTTTGTGGTGGCACTGATACAATAGAAGGGAGTTATGCTTGCGCTTTGCTGTGTGTGTGTGTATCTACGCGAATAAAGAAACGAAAACGTCTTTGAGTAGACAGTTATCTATAGTTCACTTTCAGAACGGATCCAAGTACAACGCGGATTTATTTACCCCTTCTTTTTTCTTGATACTAAGAAGCACCCCCTTTGACACAAATGCATGCACTTTCCCCTCTTTTTATTGTTCTATATTTTTTAATATATATATATACATATTCTTAGTAGCGCGTTGAAGCTCAGCTTGCGGAGAGAGAGAGAAACCAGTCTTTTGTCGTGTTTGGTTGTTGCGCTACCTCCGCTCCCCCTCCCCTCTGTTTTATCTATTGGCCACAGGCAGTTTTTTTAATTTTGAGCAATACTGNCTATTGGCCACAGGCAGTTTTTTTAATTTTGAGCAATACTGGCTGGGTGTTCTCATACCCCCTCCTCCCCCCCCCCTCTATCTTTTTTTTTCTTTTTTAGCATGCCTGTGACCATCAACAAGGATTTGGATGCACTGGTCGTTGTCGATGTGCAGAACGACTTTGTTGCTTCTACTGGTGCACTTTATGTGCCAGGCGCTGAACAGATAGTCCCAGTCATCAATCGCATTTCCTCCCACTACGTGTTTAGGACTCAGGTCGCCACACAGGACTGGCACCCAAGAGGGCACTGTTCATTTATTAAGCAAGGAGGACAATGGCCGCCTCACTGCGTGTGGAGCAGTAAGGGGGCAGAGCTGCATGGAGAGCTGCAGACGGACCGCTATTCTGCTGTGCTTCGCAAAGGAATGCGGGTAGAGGCAGATAGCTACTCTGGCTTCAAGGACGAAGGAGGAAGGGAAACAGGCCTTGCTGGACTGCTGACTAACATGGGCGTGCGCCGCCTTATTGTGGTTGGGGTGGCGGAGGACTACTGTGTGTTCTTTACTGCTCTAGACGCAGCAGAAGCAGGATTTCAGGTGGTGGTTATCACAGATGCGGTCGCAGCTGTAGACAGCAGTGTCGCCGCGCGCAGGCGTGAAGAGCTCAGCGCGAAAGGAGTGCAATTTTCTCTGAGTGTAGATCTTGAATAAGTTGAGTGGCGGATTTCTTTTTGTTGCTAACTTTTTTTGTCTATTTTTTTTTTGTTGTTTTGCAAGGTTGCGTGGTGGGGCAAACGTTGCTTCGCAAGGCGCTTATGTGTCGATTCAAGTATATCACCATCAACCAGATATAGCGAAATGTGCACGGAAAGTGAGGCCGGATACCAAATTAGTGGTAACAAAACAATAAAAATTATAACAACAGTTGCAATGGCATCTGATTATTTACGCCGCCCTATGTCAGCTTCTTTTCTTTTTGTTGCTATTCTGTCAATATATATATATATATATATATCTTCGTTTCTGCCTCCGTTCATTTTTTTTTCATTCCTTTTTTTCTTTTTGCCTATATAGATTTTACGTGTGCAGTAGCGCGTATTTTTTTTTTTTTTCCGTTTACTTAAGTCTACACTATTTCACTTATCTGGATATAATTATTTCCTTTTTTTTCTTTTCTTTTCTTTTTTTTTACATTTACCGGCTTTCTCTCCTTCCCTTCTTCTCTCAATTTTTTTTTTCCTTTCACTGTATACTGGACAGTGTATACGGGTGACTTTCATTCATCTTCTCCCTAACGCACCAACACAGCATATATAGCAGAGAAAAAAAAAATAGGAAGAAGAGACTCATATAGCAGGAGTGCATTTTACGACGTGCGTGTGCGTGCGTGTGTTTGTATACGAGTGTTGCCACTTTCATCTTTTTTTGTAGGAAGAGATCAGACGTTCTTTTTTTCTTTCTTTTTCAAGGAAGTGACTTGTAGTAGTTGTGCTTGCTGACCATTTGCCTACTGTTTTCTTTCTTGTAAGGAAGTATAGAAAGAAAAATTTGTTCACATCCCTCTCTCTCTCTCTCTTTGAAGAAGTTCCGCCAGTTGTGCCAAGAGTAAAACGCGGTTTCGCCATATAGAAGCGGTGCTCCCCTCTCCTCTCGCTCTTGGCTCCACACTCTCTTCACGCATACGGTGAGAGACGCAGAGAGAGATTCTCCTTTTCTTTTCCTTCCTTTTTTTCCTTTTTTTTTGCAATCAGTCAAATGTCATCTACCACTGAAAAAGCTCAACGTGATGTTTCCGAAAAGATAGTGGACCCTACCGCCACTTCCCAGGTAGCGACGAAGGAGACGAGACTCAACGTAAATGCCAAGTCCTTTACCCCACAGATAACGGATGCCACAAAGATTGGTGCTGCGGTGGCGGCGGCACAAAATCCGGCAGCTCCCGTGCCCATGAAGATCAGCAGCAGCACCAGCAACAATGCTAGCAGCAAGACAGTGAACGCCAACACAGCTGGGGGACATTACAACAATAACAAAAATTATAGCAACACCAACAATGACTCAGGCAAGCGCAACTATCAGCAGCAGCAGCAGCAGCAGCAGCAGCGGACGCCATCCTTTGTTCCTCAACCTATGCCCATGCCTATATCAATGTCTATGCCCCCGCTGATGGGAGCCATGGGTATGCCCTCTATTATGCCAGGGATGATGTCCCCTATGGGCCTTAATCCACAAATGTTCGCAGGCATGCCGGCAACATCACCGCATGGGCCACAGTTCATGCCACCTCCACCCCCACCCCAAGGGATGGGAATGCCCCAGGCACCCGCTGGGATGCATTTGATGCCGCCGCCGCCACCACAAATAATGCAGGTACCCCCCGCCCTGCAGCAGCAGCAGCAGCCGCGCTCTCAGAACCAACAGCAAAATCAAGGGCCACGCCAACAGCAGCAGAATCAGCAGCAGCAACAACAACAGCTAGTCAAGGCCTCAATTCACAACCAGCAACAGCCGCCGCCGCCGCCGCCGCCGCTGCCGCCCATGGCTCCAACACACAGCCAGCAGTCCCCACAACCCCCGCCGCCGCCGCCGCCGCAGCAGCAGCAATTTAAAGCGTCAGTTCAAAGGCAACAACAACCACAACCACAACAGCACCAACATCAGTATCACCAACAACAGCGTCAGCCGCCGCCGCCGCCGCAGTTTGTTCCGCCTCAGGGATTTGGCATGATGCCGCCGCCTCCACCTGGTATGTTCGCGTCACAAATGGTTCCTGGACCGGGCGGAGCGCCAATGATGATGAGCATGGGTCACATGCAAGGCGCTCCAATGTCCGGCGGTGCACCCGTGCCGGGGATGATGCCCTTCCCAATGCCCATGCCAGGGCAAGGCATGCCTTTCTTCCCTCCGCCACCGCCTCCTCCCCCCATTCAGCAGCAGCAGCAGCAGCCACTACTGCCACCGCCGTTTCAAAAACAACCACAACATCAGCCGCCCATGCAGGCTAGCTTGTCTTTCGCTAGTGTTAGTGGCCACAGCTTTGGAGCTCCCAACGCTCTCATGAATGCATCTGGTTCAATGAGCATCTCCAATTCAGCTCCTGCGCTTCCCATTGCAAGCCGCACGACACCCAAGGCACGCTCTCTCGATCCCAACAGCACTGCTCTTGACAGTGGTATCGGCGTTGTACACCCAATCAGTGGGACGCCCAGTGCGCCGGTACGTGTGAGCGTGGGTAATGCCTCTCTCGCCGCCCGCTATTCAAAGGAGCCCCCCAAGTTTTCCTGCGTGCTACTTGCTGGCATTCCTGCTGTGGGGAAGACTAGCATGGGCCGCAAGCTTGTGGACAGTCTGCAGACCGACAACATGGGGTGGTCCTTCTTCTCTGGAGCTGATGCGCTTCCTGAGGCCCCGACCAAGCGCACCGTGTGGGAGACAACGAAGGAGGTGTTTGACGCACTGAATAAGCGACTCGAGGAGCTCATGGAGCAGCAGAGGGAGAAGCGCAACATCAAGGGCCTTGTGATTGACAAGAATTGCAAGGGTATTGAGGATATTTACTATCTCAACGCTCTTCTCAAGTCAAAGGATATCCCCTTTGTTGGCATTATTGGCATGGAAACCGATGATGACGAGCTGCTCATCAAGCGCATGGGTGGTGACGAGGAGTTGCGCGAGAAACTTAAGTACCACCGCGTTACCCACGCTCGTGTCGCTGGTCTCGCGCGTGCGGCGAGTATGTACCGCAGCGTCGACGCCGCCAAGTCTGAAGAGGAGGTCATTGAGGCACTGCGCACCATGGTGCTGGGGTGCTGTGCACAACCACCAAGCCGCGGTATCCTCACCCACCATTACGATACGTCGCGAGCGAACACGATGCTGGACGCCTATAACGAGTACTATAATGTGATGACGCACCTGTTTAGCTGTGTCAGCACGCGTGGGTTCCATTTTCCTGGCACCACGGACTACATGCCCTTCTCTGCCAGGGAGATGACAGACAAGAACCGCATCGGCGCTCTCAAGAGCCGCTACGGGGTGCGTAGGAAGGTCGATGGCAACCGCTTTCTTGTTCTCTATTACAATAGCCACTTGTTTCTTATCCCTTCGCACATGCGTGCTGTCTTGCGGATGCCGCAGCGCGCCTGGCTCGGCGGCAAGTTGGACAACATCGCCTCCTTCCTCCTCGAAGGTGATCTTGTGCGCCTCACGCGGGACCGACAGAAGGAAAAGTTTCTGGTCTTTGATGCCCACTTCTGGAGTGAAACGAGTGCACCAGCACACAACATTCTTATCCGCATGGACTGGACGGAGCGCCAGTCATGCCTGAAGTCTCACCTATGCGCCGAGGAGCAGGCCTTCTTCCCACCAGAGACGGAATGCGTGATTGTCCACCACGCCACACACAAGTTTGACAAGATAACAGAGCTTCTGGACTCGGAGGAGTACCCCAGCGACGGTCTTGTCTTCCAGCCTATCAATCTCATTCACCGCTCTGATCACATCTTTATTTGGCGCCCGCCTCCCTGCATTACGGTGGATTTCCGCGTGGGCTCTCTGCAGCCAGAAGCCACCCGGGAAGCCAATGTGGTGGCGCAGGAAGCCGTCATCGCTGCCCAGCAGCTCAGACGCAGCAGCCTCGACCCTCACCACGACCTCCCCCTGCGTACTTACGCCTTGGAGTGCTATGATAAGATGGAGAAGAAGTACGTTCAGTACGAGAACGCCACTGTCGGCGTTCGCCACCCTGACGTCGTGGAAGGCTGCATCGTGACGTGCAGTCTGCGCGACGACATCCCGAATAACTGGATGTTCCTCCGTATTCGCTATGATCTGCTGAGGCCTGCCTACAAGTTGGAGGTCGACGACCTGCTTAGCTCCTGCATCGTGCCAAGGGCGAAGCTGGTCTCGTGGCTCATTGCAGAGCACTTTGTGACTGTGGAGATCCCCAAGGACCCAAGCGTGGGTGGCAGCGCGGACAATGGCATGACACCACCGGCAACTCTTCTCCCACCACCGCCACCACCGCCACCACTGTCGGTGCCTGACGTCCCACCGCCGTCCTATGGCGTCGCCACTGGTAGCGTTGCGGCCATGTTTCCTAGCGCGGCCATGCAGCGCAGCACCGCGACTGCCCAGTTCTCTTCAGCTGCCCCACTTCCCGCTGCTGCGGCTGCGTCTCTCCCCCCGCCACCGCCGCCGCCGCCCCTACCATCATCATCATCCTGTGCAGCTGCCACCGCGGCTCCAACAAGTGCGGCTGCTCCCTCAGGGATTCAGCTGCTGGCCAGCATTGTGCCTTCTCTGCACGTAGTGCGGGAAGAAAACAGCAGCGCCGCTGCTGTCGCGGAGCTACATGCAACTAGCACGGCCACATCAGCAGCAGCACCGGCCTCAGCAGTCAAGGCGAATAGGCGTGCGGAGGCACTAAAAGAGGATGGTACTGCCGCTATGACGGAGGGGCGTGCCAAGGGCCAGGGCACGCAGACCTGTGCCCAGTGCCACAAGCGCAAACTGGCCGATGAAATGCGTGTAGACAAGCGCGACCGCCGCAACTACTGTCTTGCGTGCTGGGAACGCACCGGCTGGGCGTTTTGCGACGTGTGCGGGCGTTTTAAGGAGGGCAAGCGCCAGCGCCAGCAAGCCGACAAGGAGAAGCGTGAGTTCATCTGCAACGGCTGCGCCAAGACCTCCAATGTGGGGAGAAAGGCAAGTCCTGAAGCCGAGGAAGATCACGAGGAAACACACAAGGAGGAGGATACTGGCAAACAAGAGGCACGCCAGCAGCAGCAAACTTCCAGCAGCAAGCAGAAGAACGACCGCAAGAAGAAGACGCCACCAGCGGAAGGTAATGCGGCTACCGCCACGGCAGATGAGATGAAGGAGACAAAGCCGCAGCGTGGGCGTGGCAAGAAGAAGGAGACCACGGTCTCAGCTGACACAGGTGATGCCACCACTGAGACAACCAAGGAGGTTTCCATGTCGACCCCACCTGCTACTTCTGTGGGGCCGGAAAATAGCACCGGCGGCCCTGCTGAAGCGAAGAGTAGTACTACTCCCAATGTAGTTTCTCCTCTCACTGCTGTCCCTGAAGCCGCTGCTTCTACGGCCACAGCCGCTAAGACTGAGGGGAAGAACAACAATAGCAAGCCTACTCCCGCTCCTCCAGAGAAGAAGGGCGGCATGTGCGCTCAGCAGTAGTAAACGAAGGAAATTCAATACTTTTCTTTTTCCCCCTTTTTTTTGTCAGTATTCGTCTTTTTTTTCTTTTCATATATTGCTTTTTCTATTATTATTGTGAGGGTTGCATCGCGAGTTATTGTGATATGGTGGACTTTTCGTTGAAGAGGAAGCTGACTTTTTTTTGGTGTTTTCCAAGTGTCTTGCGAGCCCAGGGAGGACGGAGGGGAGGAGGGGGGTTTCCCTCATTTTGTCTATTTTTCTTTTCTTCCGTGCAGAGGTTTTATAGTGTGTTTTCGTTTTCTTTACGAGAAAGAGAGTTGGTGCTCCAACAGACTTTGGTTGTCACGTCTTTTCCTTCTTTTTTCTCCTACTATTTTGTGTTGTTTCCCCTGTTGGTGCGTATCTGTATTGGTGTTGGCTTCAAAAAGTGTTGTATTGAAACGTCTTTTCTGTTTTCTTCTCTTAAGTCGTATGCTATTATTTGAAAATGGGAGAGAGAAAAATACCTAATTTTTTTTTTATTCGCTCCCCCTCCCCCTTGTGATGCTGAGATGCATATACTAGTTTCCTTTTTTNATATATATATATATATATATATATATATTTACTTTTATATAATTTTTTTTTACTTAGATATATTTTTGTTTCTATCGCACATTTTTTTTCTTGTTGTTGATGTTGTTCTTTATCTCCTCTTTTTTTTTTCTTCAAAAGTGTAATGTTTCCCCTCCCACATCACCACTTGTGTTCTCTTTTATTGTTGTTCTGTTGATGAATGCTTCAGTTTCGTCTATTTAGGGGGACAGGGGGGTGGTGGTTGTTGTGCCTTCATGAGGGGGCCCACATGTGTCTCGTAGCCCTTTCTCTTTTTTTATTAAAAAAGAAAATTCTCTTTTTATCTGCTCTGTCGTGATTTATATCGAAGAGGAGAGCACTGTTGAAAATTAAAGGGAAGGGGAGGGGAAATACCTATGGGATGTGCATGCGCTTGGAGGACCATGGTATGTAGTAGAGGGTGAGGAGGTTAGAGGAGAGGACTTGTGGATATCTTTCTTTTGTTGGAGGGAGGGGGGAGAATTCATGTCTTTATGTGGCACAGATGCCTCTTTGCCTCTATTTTGTGTATGTGTGTGTGTGTGCGTGTGTATGTATGTATCTATGTCTCCACCCTTGCCTGCCAACAAACGGGGTACTTGGTAGACAGTAGCGCTGCTGCCCTTACTCGCGCCCCCCCCCCCCCCCCCCCCCCTCTCCTTTT
>JASANZ010001776.1:0-14823 GCA_030849805.1 Sergeia podlipaevii | reverse complement strand
GCAGCCCACTTCGCTGCTGATATCTGCAGGTAACAAGGAGAGGAGCGCGTGTGCATGTGTGTATGTGTGTGTCTTGTGAATGCTACGTCCGTATCAAACGCAATATCATGAAGGAACTCGCATGAACTCTCTTTTCATTATTTTCACTATTATTATTATCTTTACGTAAAACAAAAAAATTGCACATATATATATATATTATGTTTTTGATTCATCTATTTCAGACATTTTGGTTCAGATCAATATTTCTGAGGCACGTAGTATGGAATGGAACGTCATTACTACTACCCCTTTGATATATATATATTTTTTCTGTTTTCACTACGTAAGATGTGTACTTTTTCAAACATCTTATCTTTTCCCTCTTCTCTTCTTTGTCTCTTTTTTTGTTGTTGTTCTCTAGTGATACATTGTATTTTCATCGAGTACGGCACGGCGCCTTCAGTTTCTTTCTTCTTTCTTTTGCTTTGCCTTCGCTACTGTTGTTTAAAATATTAAAGGGCGGAAAGAGGGAACAGATAAGAATTGTCTGTGCTTTAAGAGGCTCACTATCCTTCCTTTAATATATATATTTTACTTGGCAGGTGCAGTTCCTTCACAGTTTCATACTTTTTTTTATTGATTTTGATAATCCTTATATTATTATTTTTTTTACAAGCCTTTTTTTTTTGGATCGCATTTATCGCTCATTTCTTTGGTTTTCTTGGCATTGCCTTTTGTTGTTGCTGTTGGTATTGTTTTTTTTCATTGCTGTTGCCTGTTGTACTGGTTATAGAAGATATATTTGCTCTCAATGATGCCAGCAAGATGTTTGTGCAGCTGCGGCGCTGCTACTGCTGCTACCGTCACAGGGATCGCAACCGCCGCCAGTTCATGTGCAGCGGCGGGTACAACCTCCCTCACCTTGACTGCTGCTATCACCTCTCTCGATACTTCAATGGGGACTTGCTTCTCTTTGCGACGAGGTACATCACCGCTGCTGATGCGCGGAGGGAAAGGGTGGTTATATAGTGGAGGAGGTGGCAGCAGCCCACTTCTCCAGACTCGCCGATTTCAGTCCAGTGGAAGCAAGAAGGATCTCTATCAGGTGCTTGGCATCGCGCGTAACGCGACACCAGAGCAGATCAAAGCAGCATACAAAAACAAGGCTAAGACGCTTCATCCTGATGTGAACCCAAGCCCAAATGCTGCCTCGGACTTTGCAGAGGCGAAGCAGGCTTATGAAACGCTCTCTGATCCGCAGAAGAGAAGCATGTATGATATGACCGGCAACGCGAGCGCCGCGGGTAACTTTGGTGGAGGTGGTCCTGGTGGCTTCAACCCTTTTGCAGGCGGTCAGAACCCGTTTGCCGGAGGTCAGAACCCGTTTGGTGCGGGTGGTAATCCTTTCGGCAACGCTGCAGGGGGTGAACCTGGTGGTCAGGGAGGCTTCTCCTTCAACGATTTTGAGGAGATATTTCAGAAGATGAGCGGCAGCGGCAAGGACAAGACGCGGAAGCCGCAAGGGCCGGAGCCTGGCGCTGACATCCACTACAAGCTGAAGCTATCTTTCCTGGAGGCGGTCAATGGAACCAATAAGGAGATCTCGTACAACACCATGCGGCGCTGCGGGGCCTGCACAGGCAGTGGCTTCCAGGACACTGGCTCACACTCCAAGTGTCCACACTGCGGGGGACGCGGGAAGAAGGTAATGTCAACCGGCTTCTTTCACATGCAGCAGGACTGTACGCACTGTGGCGGCACTGGCGAGCTTGGACGCACGACGTGCACCCAGTGCAGCGGTAAAGGTGTGGTGAAGGACCGTAGTGTACAGACCCTGCCTGTGCCCAAGGGCATTGATAACAAGGAGCGACTGAAGGTGTCTGGCAAAGGTGAGGCCGGCGTGCGCAACGGCCCACCTGGCAATCTCTATGTGGAGATCTCGGTGGAGGAGCACCCAGTGTTTCATCGCGATGGCAGCGACATTCACGTCATCACACCCATCACGCTCTCCACAGCGGTGCTAGGTGGTGTAGTACGTGTGCCAACCCTCACGGGAGAGGTGGAAACCAAGGTGCCGGTGGGTACGCAGCAGGGCGACAAGCTCGTCCTTAGAGGCCGTGGGGTTCATCGACCAAACCAGAACAAGACAGGCGACTTTTACATCCACTTTGCGGTGCTGCTGCCCAAGGCGCTGACGGACGCGCAGAAGAAGGCTATTGCAGAGTTTGCCAAGGACGAGAAGCCGCTGGAGCTTAATGACTCTCAGCTTCAGGAGCTCAAGAGCAGGTACAAGTCTTGGTTTACGGCGTAAAGGAAGAGAAAAAAAAAAATAAGGTAATTTTTTTTTTTTTGAAATAATTTAAGTAGAGAAATGAGGAGGATAATGAGGATGATTTTTTTTTGTTGTTGTTGCATATTTGACCCGTTGTTCTTGTTGGTTGCTTTGGATTTCATCACAGACTTTTTTTTTTTTACGGTCCAAGTTTTAACTACTGACCTTCATATTAAAATCTTTTACTGTCTTTTTTTCCCAATTGTAATGCCCCTCCTCTTTGTCTTTAATAAGACCAAGAGAGGGGAAGGGAAAAATTAGAAAAATCAGGAAGGCGAATATCGTGTGAATATATGTGTTATGGTTTGTATAGTCGTGCGCGTTTAGTAGAGAAAGATTAGGTGCCTTTCCCCCTTTTGCAAAGAGAGAAAGAGGGAGAGGCAGACGAGGCTATGTGTGGATGGCGAGACGTACATAGAGAAGGAACACAGTTCATTACTGCCCATCCCCCCCCTTTTTTTTTAATACTATCAATTATTAACAAATAACGCGAAAATTTCTTTCTTTTTAAATATATATATATAAAGTAACAATAATGATCTTAACGGTTAAGAAACAGTGCCGCTAGAAGCAGAGGACGCTGGGAGATGGCTCATTCACTGACTTGAGGAAATTCTTTTTTTTTTTCTCTCCTTTTGCCTTTCCTTTTGCATGGGTGAATTGCTCACTGGGGGCATTCCATCCTCCTCCCTCCCTTCTACTCATGTTTTAATGTTTCCATTATTATTATTATTTTTTTTGTCTCCTTTTCTTTTGTTTCTCTATCCTTCATTTTTTTTTTTAATATATAAATATGTTTTGTAGAGGTTGTGACGACCACCGCACTGGGGAAGAGAGTAGTAACCTGACATTGTTGTTCCTCTCATTTTTTTTCTTTTTTTCTTTTCTTTTTAAAACTGCGGTGCATGTATACTTTTACACATTATAGCTAGTAGTTAGGAATTTTTTTTTTTATTATTTACGTTGACTTAGCTGTTACTGCCTGATATCACTTCATCAAAGATTTACTTTATATTTTGTAAGCTAACAATTTTTTTTAAAAAAAAATTTTCGTTCATCGCTCTTTTTGATTTTCACTTTTTTTTTCCCCCCGTCTTTCTTGCTGTTAGGCAAGGCAGGAGAACAGCCTGATACAGAACGTATTCAAACATTTAAGGGTATTGTCAACCCTTTTTTGATTGTTTGTTTGTAAGTTCATTTAAAAAAAAAAAAAAACATTTTTATTCTTTCTTTTTTTTCCCTTTCCTTTTTTTTTTTTTCTATTTCGTATCTATAAAGTGAGGGAAGGACGGACAGTTGGTAAATACATATATTTGTTATCATTGCGTGTGTTCATTCAGGGGGGAGGGAAAGAGGAGGGAAGCTGCTCTGCTACTTTATCATTATTATTATTATTATTATTGCTACAATATATTGCTCCCTTTTTTTTTCTATTGTTGTTGCTGTTGTTGTTGCCTTTTTTGAGGAGGAGGAGGGTTGGCACTTTTTATAAATTACTTTTCCTCTCTCTACCCTCCAGTTCCGAGAAAAAAAGGAAGAAAACATTCTTATTTATCTTTGTTTGGGTAGTTTACGGAGACGAGTTCCCGTACCACCTCTTCTTTTTTTTTTTTTTTTGTCTTCCTTGCGCACATACACACACACACTCTCTCTCTTTCCTTCTTGCATATTTGGTTGATTTTGTTTGGACGCAGGAGAGCCGAACAGTTGTGCTTTTTTTTCTTTTTTTTAAAAAAAAAAGTAGCGACTACTAGACTTAAGTGAATTCTTTTTTGTTATTGGTGTGTGTGTGTGTGTTTGTGTTTGTGTGTGAGTGCGCGTTCTCTTGAAGCCCATTTTCACATTAGTACTTTTAAATTATTTTTTTTATTTGACGTATTATTTTATTTTTCGCCTCAGAAGGGCTGCGTGCTGATTTTTTTTTTGTTTTGCTTCTTTGTCACTATATATATATATATATATTATATATTCACACCTATTTTTGTCAAGTGTGTGTATATATAATTGAGCATATATAGTTGTATAATAGTGTAGCTAGCGTCTGTGACACGCTTGCTATCCCTCCCCTATTCACTTTTTTTTTTTGAGTGTATATATATAAATATACATCCTTTAAAAAAAAAATTAGTTTTCCATTTTGCGTCCTTTTCTCTCTCTCCCTCTTGATATGACTGCCAATGACAGCGGCAGTAGTCTTCCCTCGAACGCGTCACGGGCGTCGTCTCCAAACAGTGTTGTGGTGGCAAATAGAATGCCTGAATGGCTAGCAGCGATGGGTATCATGCGACAGCAGCAGCAGCACCAACAGCAGCAAGACTGGCAATCAAGAGCTACAAGCTACATCCCACGTCGTCGCAGGTCCTCTTCCTCCTCGACATTTATCTTACCCGGGCGGGCGGCTGTGGCAGCGGCGTCACCAACAGTACCAGAAATGCAGATTGGAAGCAGTAGTGTTGATGGTGGTGAGCGTTTCATTTTACCAACAAACAGTAACATCACTTCCGGGGTCTCTTCTCCATTTCTTTATGGCGATCCACCACAAACTTCTACGCCTCCCCCCTATCAACAGCAGCAATCGTTTCTCCCAGAGCAGTACAGAGGTGTCAACTTGCCTAGGCAACAGCAGCAGTTTTCCTCGGGGCTCTTGGGTGCTGCGGATATCAGCAGTGCCTACCCCCACACACTGTTCGACGGGAGGGCACAGTCGTCGTTGTACAACTACGATCACTCCAGCCTTGGCGGGAACCATT
The DNA here is from genome assembly GCA_030849805.1 of Sergeia podlipaevii. Classification (NCBI taxonomy): domain Eukaryota; phylum Euglenozoa; class Kinetoplastea; order Trypanosomatida; family Trypanosomatidae; genus Sergeia; species Sergeia podlipaevii. Next base: position 9,759 of record JASANZ010001776.1, on the reverse strand, counting down.
CAGCTATCATGAGAGAGCACATGGAGGAGGGGTTTCCCATAAACTCCTTCTTCTCTTCTTTAGGGCAAGGGGGGCTTGCAGCCTCCGCGCCATCTCCGCCACCACCAAGGCGTACCTCACGCGAGCACGCTGCTTACATTAGGCACTATCCAGACCCTCAACCTCCAGGTGATGGGCCTGGGTATGGAGAGGGAGGAACCACAGGGTTTTCTGGTAGCAGTAGCAACTTGGATCTCCTTCCTTCTCATCAACAGCCGCAGCAGCAGCGCCAGTTTCAGCATAGGGACAGTTACGAATATAATAGCGAAAGAGGCACTGCAGAACGGTGGGGCGTGGGCACGAATACGGACAACCCGCCACGTCAGCAGCAAAGCAACAACCCAGGCCACAATAATGGTGGAACTGCTGTGGAGCTGACGGAACAGCTGCTCGACGAGATGATTCTCTTCACACTCATGGGAGGCAATATCGGCACGGCTGCTGGCGCAGGCATGGGTGGACTGCGTGGCGCGCAGCTCGCAATGCAAAACCGTCAGCCACCACCACCACCACAGCAGCAACAACAACAACAACAACTTCCTGGCTTTCTTGACTATATGTCGAGACGTGGAATGCGATTGCCGGGGAATATTATGGCTCTGCTGGAGCTACTGAGGCTACAGGAACTCTTCACACGTGTCACAGCAGCTCAGCCTGCCTACGCGTTGCCACCACTTGCAGAACCCAATCTACGCCTCCTGGATAAACACTCTCTCACTATGGAGCTTGCATGGACGCTGGAGAGCGAAGGTATTGGCGATGGTGTGTGCACCATCTGCCAGGAGCGCTTTCTCGATCTTGCTGCGACGGTTGAGGAAGCGAAAAAGGAAGAAGGGAATGGGGATATCACCGGAAACGGTACTGCTATCAGTAATGTGGACGAGGCAGGAGCTTCTGACGCCGAGCGCAATAAGGTGAAGGCAAGCGGGGAAACGGCGGTGCTTGCCGACACCACCCGAAGCAGCAGCGTGGCGCTGTCGAGCTCGTTGAGGAATCCGCCTTCTCATGGGAGCAGTCGGCACAACCACGCAACCCTTCCCGATGGTGCCGAAGCAGCAACCGCGGCAGCTCATGAAAGAGAAGAGGCAGGGCGTCGCAGCGAGGCTCCCATCGAGGTGTGTCGCCTTCCGTGCAATCATGTCTTCTGCTGGCCGTGTCTCTCGGAGTGGATCACCCGTACTCGTACTTGCCCAAACTGTCGCTTGGAGCTGAAGGACATACGGTCTTTGTACAACGCAGCAGCGGCGGAGGATGCATCTGTTGCTGCTGCTGCTGGTGGTAATGGTAGTAGTAGTAGTAGTCGTCGTCACAATAGCGGTGCAAAGCCGCCACCGTCGTGGTGGCCCGCACGGCTTCCTGGCACTGGAGGAGGAGATGACGTAGAGAGCATCAGTGAAGTTGAAGATGATAACGAGGAGGAGGAGGAGGAAGACATTGTACTGGCAGTTGATCGCAGTCAGGAAGGTCCGCCGGCCTTACGGCGGTCACCACAACAGCAGCAGCTACATAGTCCCTTGGCGGGGTCCATTGCAGCAGCTTCGTTGGTCTACCCACGTCGCCCTATCCATCTCGAGGACGAGGACGAGGACGAGGACGAGGAGAACGGCAACGAAGCTGAAGAAGAAGGAGGAGCGAGCACGTACTCTGAGCATCGGCGAGAGTCGATGACACTCTCTCACACTCACCGCAGCCGCAGTTCATCTCAATCAGCACCGAGGTCTGTGTCGGGCTTAAGCGGCAGTCAGCACCACCACACTGTTGGCATAGATAGCGGGCCATTTGCCAGTGCCACCGCCGCACGCGTCGCCAGAGGCGGTGGAGAGGAAGAGGAGGAGGAGGAGGAAGAGGAGGGGGACTCTCTCTCTTTCTTATCCTCCTCTGCGATGGAGGATGAAGAAAGTCCCTACAGCGGGAACTCGATGACCGAGGATGACACCTTGATGGATGAAAGCATGGCGACGACGCATAGCCGCAGCGCTGCTGCCGCTAGCACTGGTGGCGCACGCGGAGTAGCGGCGGTGGGTCCTTCTCCTGACGCCATGGCATGGTACACGTGGGCTTCTATGGAACCTCAACACCGCCAACGACGGCAACAGCAGCAGCAGCAGCGTGGTGTTCGTGACCATCGCCATTATTCCAATGAAAGCTTTGACTTATCTTCGACTGGCAGCATCGTCACAATCCGCAGCGGCGGCGATGAGGAAGAGGAAGAGATGATAGCGATGGCGAATGTGGAGATCTTTCATCAACGCATGCCTCAGCAACAGCAACAGCACTCACACCGCCATGGCTCCTCTATATCGTCATGGAGGAGTCGCCTTGCTTCATCGCCATTGCCCAATCTGCAGCCATCGTTCCCCTCGTACGGCAACCGTCCCTCACGAGATTTTCTTCAGGAAAGTCTTCGCTCCGACCGTAGTAGTGTTGGCAGCGGCACCAGCAACCTCAGCAATCAGAGGAGGCAGCTGCCACCATCCCGTGAGTCTGTGCGCAGCCGCCATCATCACTCACACCGCGAGCGTCATCGCGAAGGATTTGACAATGAAGACGACTTTGATGGCGAGCACTATGAAATCAACGTATCCGCTGGAAATCTTAACAACAACAACAACAACAATAGCGGCAGAAATACAAGTAATGAAGTGCTCACGGGTGGACTTCGCAGTATTCAATCCCTGCGCAACCGTGGCGGCGGAGTTGTCCCTCCTCTGCGCACTGGCAGCGAGGGAGGCAGCGTGGGGACGAGCATGTCCTCTCTGCACCGAGTGCGCAGTTCACGTCACTCTCTGCTGCGCAGCCCTATGCACTCCCAGCAGCAGCTTCTGTCGCACTCTTCACTTTATCACCAAGATGGAGAATCGGTATCGGTTGTCACATCCACCGGGCGTTTTCACGTGCCTTCTCGTCAAGAGAGCGATCGCCGTCCTAGCGGTGGTAGCGTAAGAAGCCTGCGCGCATCGGAGAGTCGCCACAGCTTTTCTATCCCACAACACCAGCAGCAAGAGGAGCAAACGAGGGGTGTCCAGCGCACTCTGATGATGCATCATGCACCGCCACGACAGCAACTACAGCTGAGCAGCCTACGCAGCTCTGTAGCTGCTGCAACTGGTATGAACGCGCACACGATCGCTAGCGAGGAGAGCGGGAGTCAAGCGCAAACATCGCTGTCGTCTTCTACCCAGCGACGACATGGATCAGCTTCGCAAGCGTCGCGAGAAGCTCCAGCTGGGCTTCAGCCACGCACGCCAATTGAGGAATCAGGTGGGGCCGCAAGACGCAACAGGGCGAATCAGCATTCATAGCAGCTAGCGCCTGTGTTCATATATATATGCTTTTTTATTGTTGCAATATCAGCGGCGGGGCTTCACGCTCTTATCTTCCCCTCTCTCTCTTCTTTTATTGTTTTTTTTTTCCTTTTCACCCCAGACACGCGTGGATGTTATTGTTGCTCCTCTTCTTTTCTTTGGAAAATAAAAATATATATGAAATACTGGTAGCTGGAAACATTACATACATATGCATACTTCTATTTTTGTTGAGGAGCGTGTGGCTGCTTTCCAAAAGAGAAAAATAGACGTGTTTCAATTTCATACAAAGTGTCTGTCTTCACGACGTGGATGTATAATGATTGATGTATGACTATGAACACTTGAGTTCCTTATTTATTTATTTATTTTTCTGTTTTGATACGCATTCTTATTTGTTTATTTTTAGCATACTTCTTGTTGATGATATTTGTTCAATATTTTACTTTTTACTTGTTTACATTTTTACGGTGTTACACATATCGTAGCGGTCGAGCGGGGGCAGAGGAGGAGGACAGGCTATCTCTATGAGAAAATGAAAATGAAAATATACGAAAGTGAGTCTATTCGTGTCCATGCATCGACAACAACAACAAAAAAATATGTGTGTGTAGTTGTACTATTATATACGTAAATAATACAGATTTGAACTGACGGATCTGCGTGTCTTTTTTTTCTTCTTCTTCTTCTTCTGCTTCTATCAATGATCAACATGTTAGGGAGAGGAATTGAAAGGGATAGTAGTCCCTTACTGTGTGTGGTGCACCTATCATATGTCCACAAATTCTCTTTATGGTTCACCGTTTTGCTTTTTTTTTCTCTCTCTTTTTTCTTTATATGTCATAGTAGCAAATCAATAAAAAGGAAAAGAGAATAATAGTAAGGGAAGCATATATATATATTGAGAGAGAGAGAGAGAGAGGTCAACATACGCACAAGAAAATAACTTTGCGACATGTCCTTGTACGGCGCTCGAGAATGCTCTGACGAGGCCTTCGCAGCTGAAGTCGGCAATACCTCCGCCACCTACACCCAAGAGGGTCGCTGCACACGCTTTTGGCGCCGCTTGATGACTTGTGTGCGGGAGAGTCAAGAGATGGATGTCATGTACGACTGTCGTAGCCGCCTAATTGACATGCGGGAGTGTGTGGTTAGACATAAGCAGTCGACTTGGGCGATGCGTGAGACGCTGGCAACGATGCGGAACGAGAATGAGTTCCGCAAGTGGCTGCGTATGTATGATGAACGAATGGGTCACCCACCCCTTTTGGAGGCGGTGCGCAAGGTCCGTGAGAAAGTCGAGGATGAAGGTGGGATAGATATTCTCAACCCGACTGTATTCAAGGATCCTGACCTTTACATTCCACGGAAGGAGTACGACTGGCGCACTGCAGACCAAACGATTTAACGAACACACGCCCATACGCACAACACAATGAAGAAAAAAAGAAATGTGAAACAATAAGAAGAGAAAACGTAGTTTGCATTTAAATTAGATTTATCATCCGGAGCATGATAGATGATGATGAAGAAGAGAAAAGCGCGAGTAGAATTTGACGCTGCTATTATCACTTTATGTATTTCTTTTTTTTTTTGTTTGCTCTTCCACATTCTTGCTCATAGGGAAGCGCGAAGGTAAGTTTGTTTATTTACTTTTGTTACTTCCGGTTTTTTTTTGAAACTCACTACTTGTGAGTTGTATCTAGCAAATGTTTTTTTTTTAAAATTTCTTGGCGGTTGTATGCATCAGGTAGCGAGGAAAAGAAATAGGCGGTGAAGTGAGCGATGGGGGAGGGAGGGGGACAGAGAGAAAGTTTGGTTAATAAGAGAGCATCCATGCACTGTGTGTGTGTGTGTGTGTGTGTGGTGTGCGTTTGTATGCGTGTAGAAGGAGTAGAATTATGGTAATAATAGTAGTAGTAGTAGTAGTCATAGCATCTCTTTAAAATAAAAGAATTCATTAGGAGGTATACATACACACACATATATATACACTATATACATTTAACTGTATCGTTCTCTTTTTCCCACACGCTCTTGCTCCCCCTATTCAGATTTTTTTTTTTTTTTTGTGTGTGTGTGGGTGGGTATGCTTGTTTGTTATCGTGTTGTTGTTGTGCTGCTGACACTCAGTATCCGTTTCTGTTGTTGCAGCTTCCTTGTCTATACTCATAGCATCAACGCTTAAAAAAAAAAAACGGGATTGGCAAAAGGGTTAACCACACATAACAAAACAAAACGAAAAAAAATACCGAAAAGTTGTGTAGTTGGTCATTCGTACCATCTTTTTTGTTTATTTGTTTATATTTCAAGACGAGAGCATCAATTGAGTTACAATTTGATCTATTTTCCACCTATCAAAAACTCTTTCATCTCTTTCTTGTCGTTTTCTCTACTCCTTTCATATTATTCAATATATATATCTTGACAAGCTATTCACCTCAGTCTCAGTACAAATCTTCCCTTTTTAATTATTGCATATTAGGATTATTATTATTTTTTTTTTTTTGAAAGAAANAATTTTTTTTTTTTTTAGAAGTAGTTTTTTTTTTTATTATTATTACATTTAAAGCGTCTCTCTCTGTGTGTGAGTGAAAGAAAAGGTGTTCTAGAAACGCACGCATACACCATTCTTTTTCCTTTTTTTTTGTTTTTTTTTTTGGGGGGCTTCTTGTTGTTGTTGTTGTTTAGTTTGTTTCTTTGTGTTTTATTACTTGGATTGCCAATTGCAAACAGGTGGTGGTGTAGTGTTTGTTTGTTTGTTTGTTTTTCAAGAAGGAAAAAAAGGAAGGAATCAGAATCCCGTCTTCTAATATATATTTTTGCACATTGTCTGCTGCTTACTTCGTCCCTCAAAAAAAAGGAAGAAGAAGAAGAAGGGAGAAACATAAGAGAAGGGCAAAGGAAGCAAAGTAATTGAAGAATAGCGAGTATATATAGACAAAACATCAGAGTCTTAGCCTAAATTCGGACAAAACGATCTCACGAGCAAGCACAATCACACACACACATCATCATTATCATCATCATCTTTATTATTATTATTATTATTATTATCACCAAAGCATTTCTTTTTCCTTTTTTTTTTTTTTGAATCATCATGTCTGTGAGTGAGTTGAGCAGCATCAGCTCCACCGGCGTCGATGTGCACGAACCTCCTGCCGTCATCCCCTACATTACAATCACCACCGTTCCTGCTGATGAAGGCGGCGAGCTCCATCCATCTGGTACTGTAGACAGCCGATTACCGACTCGTGTGATTTTGCCAATGCATGCTGCACACCACTGCGGGTTCATTGCCAACTGCTTGCAGGGTCTCCTGGGTCTCCCAGGCTGCGAAGTCGCGCTCTTCGGGGAGCCACGTGGATTCGGCGCGTCCTCGTCCTCCGTTGCCTCTCCTCCCCATCACTCCTTATCCGCTGTAAGCAGCAACAACATCAACAACAGCAACGCATTGATAGACTCGAGTCACCACCAGAGAGGGATGATGAATCACAGCAACAGCGTCACAGCGAGAGAACCTCAAACCACCCCGGCCTCTATGGTCAACACGGGACGATCCGATGCGCCGTATGGGCGCCGAGAGGCCAGCGATGACGCAGCGACAGCAATAGCGACAACCCCGCGCGTCCCACCGCCACCGCCACATCAGCGACTCACCGATCTCACTCGCACAGACTTTTTCTCTCCTCCCGCTAGCTTTCTGCGCTCCCCCTTCACCGCGCGCAGCGGTATTCGGTGTCAGTGGGGTCGACATCCCGCCACCGCGGCCTCCTTCGCGTACAGCGAGTACGTCCGTCACTGTGCCAATGAACGAATCAACGAGGGGCTGAGGAAGGAGCGCGCAGTGATGCTGGCCGCTGCCGCCACCAATGAATCAAATCAACTCCGCGTGCGGGGCGGTGGTGCGATGGATGAAGAACAAGAGGAAGAAGAGTTGAACAACAATGGCGGTGAGGTGCGTGTGGAGCTTAGCGGTGGTGGTCGAGTTGCGTCGTCTGCTTCCGCTGCTGTCGTCACCGTACATGATCGGAGCAGCAGCAGTGGGACTGAAACTAGTGCCCCACGCCACGACGACGACGACGATGACGAAGAAGATGAGTACGATGAGGAGGGAGGGGATTGCACGACCAGTGGCGCCAAGGTGAAGCGACACCGCAAGCGCAGACCGCGGAAGAAACTGGTGCGGACCGTGAGCGCGGTGATGGATGAGGCCCAGCGGAGCGAAGCTATTTACGGGCAGACGGAGTGGTTTAAGATGGACTACATTCCTGTGGCAGTGCCCTCCACCTCCGGCTGCTGCTTCGCAGCGGATGCGGTGGCAGATTGCGCAACGGCACCATCTGGGAGTCACCTTGGTGTTCCGTCGACCCTCACCACCTTACCTGCGTCTTCTACGACGACTGCGGGAGCGCCTGCCGCCTGCACGACTGAGGATGACGGTGGACACAACAACAACAGCAGCAGCAGCAGATGCGAAAGGTTCCACTGCGCTGCAAGCAACTCTATCGCAAATATGCCTGTGTTTCCGCTGCCGCAGCTCACCGAGGTCGCACTAGACGCGTTGTCTGAGCACATGGTGTGTGCGAGTATGGTTCCCAGCACGGCACCAGCGGTAGAGGTGATGCTAGTGGGAGAGCGGCACGCGCCAGTGGTATCGCGACCACGTAATGTGTGTGATGTACTGGGTACTCCCGCACAGGTCGCTCGCCTTCCGCGCGACGAGCAAGCGCGCGCCTACTACGCTGCGATCGACATTCTTGGTGCTGCAGCGTTCCTTCAAATGTGAGAAGAGGAAAGAAAAAAAATGTCCTCTCTTCTTCTCAGTCTCCCGGATTTGCTACACACTTTTTTCATCCCGCTCATCCCCGCTTTCGCTTCCTCTCTGTTTTGGTTTTTTTTTTACTTGTATTTTTTTCTCTATATATATCTTTGCATTTTGCTTGTTGGCTTTCCAATACCATTTTTCTATATAAAAAAGCACTGTTATATTGCTACCTCCTCTTTCTTCTTTTTTTTGATATTTCAACTGCCAGCATATGCGCGGAGGAGGAGAAGAATCAGGGGAAAAGTAGAGATGCAGAGACATGCGTATACAGACGCAGAGAGGGGGGGGTGCGGCACACTCAGTTCATTGTTGTATTAGTATCAAACATAGGGTAAGGAAAAGGAGAGTGAGGGAGAAAAGAAAGGAAGGATGAATGAGGTATACACATATATGTTTATTTATTTTTAAAAGCAACTGTGTATCAGTATTCCCAGTCACTGCACGTGCGCAAGAACAAAGCTCCTTCAGATCTTCTTGATTGTTTGCTTTTCTGCTCTGCTTTTGTTTTCAAGAGCACAAAGGAAATAGAGGAATACCTTTCGTCTCTCTTTAACTCTCGTTCTAGATGCGTCAATGCAGCTTGCTATTTTTTAATATATAGATTTTTTGTCGTTGTTGTTGTTGCCTCTCTGTTTCTCCCCGTCTTTTCTTTTTTTTCTTTCCTTCAAGTGCTTCACAGTCAACGATTTGCCTCGATACGATCTGCTTGGGTTGTCTTTCTCTCTCTCTCCTTTTCTTAGGAGTCATTGGGTTTGGTTTGTTGTTATCAGGCTGCTTCTTTGGCACTCGTATCTTATTGTTTGAGATGATGTATTTATGCTCGTGTGGGTGGGTGTTTGTGTTTGTGTTTGTGTGTGAGAAGGAGAGTGAGTGAGTGAGTGAGATGTTTTTTTTATTTTTTTTGTTTTTATTTTTTAAACTGATTTCTGGATGGGAAGATGAAATAAAAGAGGCAGAAGGAATCATCTTTTTTTTTTCTTTCTAAGGTTCAGAAAGGGAGGAAGAGGACGCGTGGCCAGGTAGTGTACGTGATTAAAGGATGCTTGTGTTGCCAAACTGCATTTTTTTTTTTTTAGAACACTTCAAAGACGCGAAGAGAAAAGAAAAACTTTAGAAATGTTGTATATACATACATATATGTTCCTATGGAGTTGCAACTTTTTTTTCTTCCCCCTTTCAGAACGAGTGGGTCCCCAGGGTATGCACGCTGTTTTATTTTCCTTTTGCGCGGTAGGAGATGAAAAAAAACAGACAAGCCGAGAGAGAGAGAGAGAGAGGGACCGCTCATATAACAAAGCTATTGGAAAAAAAAAAAGAAATCCATTGGAACGCGCATATTGTTGTGCATTATTATTGTTATTATAATTATTACTATTATTGTGTTTAACTTGTTCTTCGTTCTGTAACTGGGTGATGATGCTATTTTTTTTTTATTTTGCATTTTTTTTTTTGTTGTTGTTGCTTTATGTCATTGTTGTAGACATACACATAGAGGCAAGGAAGATGGATGGATGGAGGAAGGAAGGAAGGAGGTTGCTGTGTACTGCTTGCTACAGTTATTACTACTATTTTTCTTTTTTTTTTTTT
>JASANZ010001775.1:0-14725 GCA_030849805.1 Sergeia podlipaevii | reverse complement strand
ATTGTTGTTATTATTATAAGCTCTTGAGTTTTCTCAATTTGAAGTTTTTTTTTTTTTGCGTATTGTAAAGAAGTGAAGAGAAGGGAGGGGGAGAATAGAGTAAGGGGGTGAAGGGCTGTGCACACACACCTACATGCGCACAAACAGATCAGAGAGGCAGTTTTTTTTTTTGATGAGTATGCTGTATGTATCGTAGCTTATGGTGAGTGCGGTTGACGGCGAAAAAAAAAAAAAGAAAAGAAGGAAAATGAGAGGGAGAAAAAAAAAAAAGGAAAACACATACATATCGTGTGTGTGTGTATCTTGGCGCGGGTACGATCTGCTTTTGCTGTTTTACTGGCATAACTTGCGCTGCCTCACGACCAGATGTTATTTTTAAAATGTTGTGTGTGTTTTCTGATGCTGAACGTTTCTTTTTTTTTTTTTTTTGCTTGTTGTGCTTATCGCTGGTGTGTTTCCTTTGTTTTCTTTTTCCTCTCTTCTTTTCACTATTGTTTTTTTTGTTCACACATTTCTTATATTTTATTTATCAACTTGGCAGTCGAGTGTATTAACAGTACCTCTATGCTGGTGCGTGTATGTGTGTGCATGCGCACACATGTATTGAGCAGAGGTTACGGGGGAAGTATCTGCTTTGGATTCATCTCGTTATGAATTGCGAAAATATGGACCAAAAAGTGAAGAAAACTACTGGCAAAATAATATATGGACTCCTTTCTTCTCTTCCTTTTCTTTTTCATTTAACACGGCGCTTCATGTTTTTTTCTCTTTTTTTTTTCTAACTCACGCATCAAAGCGACTGCTCATAGTAGGATCTACATACACTCATCAAACAGGTAGGCAAACATCTCGAACACATTCACACATCTCTTCAAGAAACCAAAGAAGAGAAGTGAAAGAAGGAAAGAAGGAAAGAGCGAGAGCAATTCTGTTATTTGTCAGCACATTTGTGAGAAAAATAAAAATAAGCAATACGTAATAAAAAAAGGACAGCAGTATTCTTTTTCTTTCTTTTTTTTTTCTTCCTTTTCTACATGGCGTACGGCTCTAGCAAGGCCCCAGGTCCCAAGATGGACATAAACATGGGTGATTTGCTTCCCTATCACACTCTTCTTAAAGATGGCACCGCAGTGGTACTTCAGCGTCTTATTGACCTGAGCTCAACTCCACGCAAGTACAAGAGCTTAGTGGGAGCCCAGGTCAAGAGTGGAATGACCTGCACTGACCCCAAGGCGGTGCAAAGTGCCTTCATTCTTCTAAATCATGAGATTTCGCAGGGCAATTCGTACCCATTTGAGGAGCCCTTGAGTAGAGAGAAGTTTAAGGAGTACTTCTTTGGTTACGATGTCTTTGTGCTCCGCACGGCGGCTTCTTCGCTTCCTTCTTCTTCTGCTTCTGCCGCAACTGCCCCCAGTAGGCAAGACAGCAGCAACGGCAGCGGTGGGGCTACAGAGGGCACGTGCACACCTCTACAGTTCCTGCCAGATCCTCAGTTTGTTGGCTGCTTTTACGTGAAGCCCAACTACCCAGGTCGTAGCTCACACTTGTGCAACAGTGGTTTTCTCGTCGCTCCAGCGTTCCGCGGACGTGGCGCGGGTATTCTGCTTGGTGAGCGGTACCGGTGCATCGCGCAGCGCCTGGGGTACTGCGGCTCCGTCTTTAACTTAGTCTTTCACGACAACCCAGCGTCCTTGAGACTGTGGGAGAAACTGCAGTACACGAGAATCGGCGTCGTGCCAGGGGCCGGCAAGCATCCGATTGTGCTGGGTAAAGGTGGAAAGGACGACCCGCACCACTACGTGGACGCCACGATGTGGTTTCTAGACCTTACAAAGCCATTGCCCGCTATTGCTTTGCCCTGGGAGGAGAAGTATGCAGCTGACATAAGAGCACTGCGCGCCAAGGCAAAGGAAAGGCATGAAGAGTCGAAGTTGTGAGATCCCTCTTCCTCTCACCTCCATTTTTTTAAATGCAGCTTTTTAAGCACACACTCTTTATATATTTATATAATTATTATTGTTACAGTATCGTTATTTGCTATTGATGAAAGTTTTTTTTTCTGCGATGCACGTGTCGCATGTTTGTCGGTGTATGCGTATGGGTTAGCGTGTGTGTATTTTCTCCCCCTTAACAAATTCATATCACAACTCTATTTTTCGTTTCTTCTTTCTCTCTTTTTCTACTTTAGTAATGTTACCACGTTCAATTCTTTTTTTTTTTTCCCCCTTTTTTGTTGCTGCTTCAAAAAAAAAAACTTTTCCCTTTTCCTTTCCGTTGTAAGCCGACTCGCACACACAGAAGAGATACTGTTGTAAATTTTCATCACGAGAGTGAGAAAGAGAAGAAAAGGAGGGAGAGAGAGAGACGATGAGTATTAATATCGATTCAACAGAACGTTGGAAAAAAAGAAAAAAAGCGGAGCATACGTGGCGCATTATACCTTCATCTTTTTGAAATATCTGTGGAGAACACCGTACCTATCATTCATTTATCTTCTTCATTATCTTCACGTCTGCTGTAAAGTTTCTTTTCTTCACCCTCTTTCTTCTCTTCTTTTTTTTCCTCATTGCCTTCTTTCTTCACCTCAATTGAAGGCCAAGTCGTGAACACGCACACATACATAGTTCCACCTATAGGCGTTGTGGCGACACCACACAGACCACTGTTCACACTGAAGGCGACAGCGGCACTCATTTTTATTTTTATTTATTATTATTTTTTCAAAGTTACACACTGCACCCACCCCACATCTCCGCATATATATATAGCACCAATAGAAGAAGAAAAAAAAGGGAATTAGATACATTTTGCTCTTTTTTTTAAAAAAAAGTAAATAAATAAAGCCTCTGAGAAACGACAAGAACACCCAAAGTGTGTGAAAGGCAGCAATTGTAGACTCCAAAAAAAGGGAAAAAGGAGACAATATTGTATCTTTTTAAATATTGTATTATTATCATCGGTTTCTCGTTTTTTTTTTGTAAATTAAATTATATCTATCTATTGTTTTCATTTCTTCCTCTTCTGTTGCTTTAGACACCAACAGGAGGAGGAAGTGCATCGGTTGATAGTGATTGATTTTGTACTGGCGGCGGTTAAGATACCCGAGCTGCGTGCGCGTTCATATCTTCCCCTCACCCCAATTTTTTTTTTTACTTACATTGCGCTCAAGTTTTTGATACTAGATCTCTTTTTTTTATTTTATTAATCCTTTTCANTTTTTTACTTACATTGCGCTCAAGTTCTTGATACTAGATCTCTTTTTTTTATTTTATTAAACCTTTTCAATTTTTTTTTTTTTTTTGTGTGTGTCGCTGAGTGATACAAATTGGTATTACACATACACACACGTGGCATGATATCTACTGATCAGTCTGTAGCTGGGTCTGTTGCGTTTCTTCATCAATACACGACTCGCTCCGAACCTTTGACGCACACGGTGACCTCGACTAGCAACAGCCATCACGAAAGCAACTCTACTCACAACAGTCTCGCTTCAGTGACGACTCGAAGGACGAACGCAGAGCAGGGCCCACAACTGTTCACTGCTGCGTTTCACAGCAACGATCTTCCCCTCTCTCCAACTAGCATTATCTCTGGTTCTCTACATAGAATGAGTAGTAGCAGCGCTGCACTTCATACACATAGCGATGGTGCGTGGCGGCAGCAGCATCAGAGCTCTGACTCTGCCGCGGCATCTTCTTCGTTTTTGTTGAGAAGGAATAGAGAAGATGGAACACGAATTTATGCCGCTGATGAGAGTATGCACAACCACCACCACGGCGGCGACCAGAACTTCGACGGAGAAGGCAGCGGCGGTGACAGTAGGGGCGGAGAGTGGAGACCAGGAGGAGGAGGAGGAGGCCTCCTCCTTGCTGATCAACACTGCGACTACCCCCACCGCCACTTTGACGCGGCTGCTACGGATTCACGTGATGAAGGCGTCTATGGCAATCGATACGACACTTCTGCGGCACACGGGGCGGGCAGTACAGAAAGGCGGAGCGCTTCTTTTGTGCCTCGCATACGACGCTCCTCCTCTCGTGGCGGTGGTCTTGACGGTAGCATTGCTGGTGAATGCAGGCCATGGCGCAGTCGCCTTGGAGCGTCTCCCACCGCAGACATCACTCGCCCATGGCAGAGCCCGAGAAGCAGCAGCGGCAGCTTTCTTGATCAGCAGCAGCAGCAGCAGCCTCACATGTTCAATACTAGCGTCAAGTCCGGTACGAGTGGTGGCTCGGGCTTTATGGCCAGCAATGTGCACACCACACTGGACAGTAGCAATAGTGGTGAGACCAGTGGGCGGTGGGGAGGGGCTTCACCTTCCTTGCAACACGGCGGTCGAAGCCAGCGGAGCGCCGACGCATACGTGACTGTCCTCGACAACAGAGACCGTACCCCAGGTCGTCGTCCTCTTTCTTCTTCTTCGTCTCCTATTGCTAACGCAGCTGCTGCGCAAATACACGCAATGAAGCCCCCACTGCCTCTCTCAGAGATGAGCGGGAAGCATAAAAGGGGTGAGTACTACCATCACGAGACGAATTCCTCCAAGTCATGGGTCGGCAATAATGGAAGAGGAGAGGGAGGTGGTGGTGGCATAAATAGAGTGGAAGACAGCGGTATTGGACGTCAGAGAGAGCGTAATGCATTCCGTGGCAAAGAAGTACTGCGCGGAGGGAGGATGGAGTCCCCGCGCCGAGCAGCACCCCCTGTTCCTAGCGGCGACAACGATGAGGGAGGCCGCGCCTACGCCAACGCCAATCGTAGTCCGCCCTCTACGGCATCTCTCAACAGCCCTCGGAGAGGTAATGGGAATGCAGGTAGCAGCAGCGGTAAGAAGAGGAGAAGTCCTGCGCGTGAGGGTGAGGAGAACGGCAGCAGCGGTCACACCTTTCACACACTCATGGCTGCGCTGGGTACCCTAGAGGACCGATATCATGCCAATCTTCGTAACATAGCCATTTATCTTAAGAACCACTACGCGCAAGAAGACGGTGAAGAAGGGAAGGGCTTAGAGACGATGCTTCCAGACGACATCTCAGGGCTTGCGCGGTGCTTCCAGCTGGAAGTGTATGAGTACGTCCGCGACGCACGTCTACAGTGTGGGTTGGATGTGTCGATGTTCTCGCCAGGTGGGCCTAGCGAGGGTGTGGGCGGCGTTTCTGAGGGGGATGATGATGAAGAGGAAGAGGACTGCTATGGGGAGGATATCTGCGTTGAGGGGAGCAGCGGTAGTGGTGGTGGAAATAACAACGATGTTGCTGCCACCGGTCGCGATGACTACTACAATAGACAAACACCTGTCTCGAGAAAGCGTCGTGGTGGCGGTCATGACGGGTTCTCTACGCCACCACCAGCAGCAGCAGAGCAGCAGTACCGGGCGGCGGCATCACCGTTGACAAGTGGCCCCGCCTCATCCTCGCGGCGCGGCAATACTTTTCCACCAGGACAGCAGCACCTTGCCTCATCCGGTCTTCTTCAGTTTCCTCAGCAAAACCAGCAACTGCAGAAGCAGAAGCAGCAACGCTCTCAACAAATCGTTATTCAAGCGGTCTTGCCGCCTTTGCACAACTCTTCTTCTCCGCCTCATGCCACGAGCCCCGCCAAGGCCGCTGCTGCCGCTGCTATTTGCTCCCCAGGCGGCACCCGACGCATGCCACCCCAGATACAGGAGCGCGTGCTTGCGGGCAGTCCTAGCGCACCGTACAAGCATCATGTACCCTTGTCGTCACCACCACCAGCATCCGTGACCATTGGCGGTTCTCTTTCACCACCGTTGCCACCACGTACGGGGTCTCCTCCTCCCGGGATCCTCCGAGTGCCAACCATGTCTCCTCAGGAGCAGCAGGAGTTCTGGGAACGAAGGGCACACGGCTTAACGACCTCGAGCAGCCCGGGGGGTCATCTATCCCCACAGCTGCAGCAACAGCGCCGGCCCTCGATTGCTATTTCTGTTCCTTCCTCTTCCGCAGTCCTCGCTACGAGCACTATACAGAACAAGGTTTCCCCGTCACGCAGTGCGATCACCGCGAACACCAGTGCAACCCCTTCGCTCTTGCTACACTTGCCGAGTGGGACTGGACGTAGTAGCGGTGACCGCGGAAGCAAAGGTCCACCAGTGCGCAAACGTCCTCTCAAGGAGCTTATGCCGTTACTACGGTCTGGTTCCTTCTTGCTCAAGTTCATCTCTGCCGCCAGGGCACCGCACCTGCGCTGGTTTCAAGTGCGAGACTGCATAGATGTATACAGGGGCAAGTCTGCTCTCATGCCTCATCTCACCTGGGGTAGCCCAGATATGCACAGGCGCGCGCAGCAGGAGGGCGGCGGTGGCGAATACGACGGAGACGACGACGTGGACCCTAACTGCGCTCTCAACTTGATGCACCTGCGGGCTGTGCACGTTGGCGCAGGTCGCGGTCCCAACGATCCTCACGCAAAACTGTTCAAGCGAAGCAAAGGATGCGTAGTGGATCATCACTTCAATGCGATGCCAAGTTGCATGTGCGCAATGCTGGTCTTCACAACCCGCACACTTGGCGTCGGCTTCTTATCAGAAGAGGAGCGACAGACTTGGGTGAGTGGCTTGATGGCGGTGGTAGAGCGGAATCGATCTCTTGGCCTGTGATGCATTCAGGGAAGGAGAGAGAGAAGAGAAGAGAAGAGAAGCCAAATGGCTTGATGCTGCGTGTTTCTTTTTTTTTTTTTTCCTTTCTTTCTTTCACGTTTTCAATGCATGCTTTTTCTTATTTACCATTATTCAATTTCTCCCTTTTTCTGTACGGCAGTTGAGAACTGGCAGGTAGATACTCACCCACAAGGTGCTTTTTTTTGAAATGTAATTGCATGACCTTTAACTTCTCTCTCTTTATTTTCAGCGTGCGCACACACCCACAAAGAAACTGACAACTGCGCATTACCGTGTCGCAACTAGTTGCTTCGCGTATGAGAGAACACATGGATACAGGAAGTTTTCTGTTGTTCATTGCCGTACATTTTTCTTTCGATGCTGAAAACCTATCTCTTTCATTTCTTTAAAAAAAATCTTTTTTTTTTCGTTGTTGTAGTACCCAGGTGTAGTAGTGCGTAAGCTTAGAAGCTTACAAAAAGAAAAAGCACTCTGATAGCACACATACATACTCACATACATACATTCCCTTCTTCTGCTTTAGGAAGCAGTCCTGTTTCTTCTTTATCGACTTGGTTGAAGCTGCGCGTGTGTGTGTGTGTGTGTGTGTGAAGTGATTAACTTAGCCAGAGTAGATTGTCTTTTTTTTTTTCTTTAATGAAAGAAAATACATTCTTTCACACATAAAAAAAGAAAAAGAAACAATTACTTAGTTCTTTATTGCACATACATACATACACATCATCATCATCATCTACAAAGAGGAAAGGCATATAGAAACGGAGAGAGAGAGAGAGCGGAGTATCTCACTGAGTGACTTCAAATATATATAAATATATATCGTATTTAATAATATTTTTTTTTTGTTGTTGTTTACCCCCTGTTTTTACATCTTTTTTATATATTATTTTTTCATTCAGCAGTAAAAATTTTTTCTTTTAAGTTTTTTACACAAGGTAAACACGATTTTGACATTCCAGGACGTTTTCTTTATTTATTTTCTCTTTAATAGGAAAGAAAAATATAAGAGAAGAAGTAGAGGGTGTTAGTGAGCTCTCTCTTGATTTCTTTCCTTATTTTTTTTCATTGAACGTACATGCATACATACGCTTTATACACACGTACACAGACACACTCAGATTAAAGGCGAAATTGCTTGAACGGCAGGTCTGAATCAACAGTGACAGTAGTATAAAGTGGTAACGAAAAGAAAGAAGGAAAGAAAGAACGAGGTGTACAGAGAGGAAAGCACAAAACTGGGGTTGCACTGGGAATTTTTCATTTAGTTGCAGTGTAAACCGCTGTGCTCTCTTCAAGGAAGCAAAAAAAGAAAAAACAATAATACTACTTTTTTTTTGTTCAATTGCGAGTGTTGATTTCTCTACGCACACGATTTTTTTTTTTTAATTTTGCTGTTGTTGTTGTTGTCATTATAGGAAGTTGCCGTTTGTTTATTATTTATTACTGCCTGACATACCTCTTAGAGGAAGAGGAGAGAGATAAACAAAGAAAGCTTTGTGTGGACGACCGCTTCATTTGTTTCTCTTTTTCTTTTTCAAACGATAGCACAGAATACAGGAAGATCCGTCCTTCTTACAGGATATCTACTTGTACACATATCTGAGTGAGAGAGAGAGAGAGCTCGGCTTTTGATTTTGCACTCACGCCCACACTAGCACGTGTGTGCACCTAGAGGAACTTTAGTCGTCCTTTTCTCTTGGAACGTAGATATTTTTTGTTTTGTTTGCTTGCTTGTTTTTCCCCCCAAAAAATATTCCTAACTAGTGGTACTTATTATTAGCATTACTACCAGTATAACTCATGAGCAGTACCGGCGGCAGCAACTGGGTGCGTCCGCCAACGCACATGCGCAGTACATCTACAGCAACCACATCCACCACTAACATTGCAAGCGCCGATCTTCTTTCAAATTGCGCCTTTGAGCTCTCCCCACGTGACATCCGAGGTGTCGCTCTGCGATGCCTGCGGCAGCTGATGAATGCGGTTGCTTTCCAAACACAGCAAGAGGAGGAGGAGCGACGACGATGCCAGCAGCAACAGCGACAGCTTGAGCAGGAAAAGGAAGACGAGCTGCGGCGGTGTGATAGTGAGCAGCAGCACATCATGGCTCCGCTTGACGCCAATCACATTGCCACCCATAGTGAATTGGAAAGCTCCGTGGCTACCACCACGACATCAGCAGCTGCGTCTCCAAAGCGGAAACCGCAGAAGGCGGCCGCCCCACCCAATCCACGCCTGGAAGCTGCCCGGCGCAGGAAGGAGGAGGCTGCAGCTGCGGCTGCTGCTAAGAAGGTTGCGGCCTCTGCTGCGGCCGCGGCAGTATCACGCACGAACAGTACGATGGCAAACAGCCCCTTTGCGGTACTGACTGTGCCGAATCTGAGTGAGGAGGATACACTCTTCACAGGACTACTTCAAATCCTTCACGAGCTCTACTTTAGCGGAGAGGTACCGCTGGTGATGACTTCTCGAAAGCTAGAACCAGAGCCGGAGGTCACACAGTGGTGCAATGTGTTCAAGGCTATGATGTCCCATGAGCTTGTACCTCCGCTAGCACCACTGTCAGTTGAAGCAGCAGCGGGAATGCGGCTGCCAGTTTCTAGCCTCGCGAGTCCTACTTCGATGATGGAGCACCAGCAGCAGCAGCAGCGTATGGTGCCGGTCTCTGGCGGCATTGTGATTGACCCCACTACCCCTATCAGGTCTAAAAGTGTCTCTGCGCACTCTTTGTCTATGGGCGGGCCAGTGACGGTACCCAATACCTTTTCTCTTGTTAGTGCAGGCGATGGACACGTCGTGCCCGAGGCCACCGGCTTAAGCGGCACACCAGCACCAGCGGGCTTGCCACCCATCTCACCTTCGACCGCAACTGCTGGCCATGCACTGGGGCCTCTTGGTGTGAACTCTACCGTGGTGGTGATGCCGCGCACGAAGCACGTGGCAGAGGAGGCAGCGTCGCTGGTCTCTCTCTTACGCTTAGCCCAGCAGTGGACGATCGTGGCCTCTGACTGGCTAAGGCAGCAGCAGCCACAGCCACGGGTGCAACAACAGCTGCACTTGGAGTCTGCCAGTAATGCCCCCTTCTCCTGTTGCACGTCCAATACCGAGGTGCCTGGTCTGCACACCCTCACCACCGATTGTATCGAAGATATCCTTACAGCATGGAGCTTTCTCACTACCAACGTGGCGGCTTCCTCTTTTCATAGCAAAGAGGAAGCCGTGGAGGCGGCGACAGAGCAGGCCGCAGGACCGTGGCGTAAGGCTATCATGGCAAACGTGAAGAAGTCCCAATCTTTCCAGGGTAGAAGCAGCGGCACCGGCGCTGCCACCACAGGTGCTGCTGCTACTTCAACGACATTTCAGGAATACCGGAGCATGAGCATCTACCCCGCCATGCTCGCAGAGGTGGCGGCGGCGGAAGCAGGGCTGCGTAGATTTGTTTCCCAACAGCAACATCAGAGGGATAGGCAGCGGGCAAATTCAAAAACGGCTCCAGGTTATGCGTGCAGCGGCGGCAGCATAAGCGCCGCCGCAACAGAAGGTGGTTCCTCTCTTCTCACCAGTTTGCCTTCCGTTGAGCAGCTTCCGCTTCACTATTACTACACAGTGAGGGCTGAACTTCCTGTGACAGTAATTGGCATCGCACGTCGCGACATGGCGGCTTTTAACTCAGCACTTGCCGCTACAACAGCAAGCACCACCACCAACAACGCTGCTGCTACCTCCGCCCCTCCCAGTTTTTCGTCTTCGTCACAACAACGCGGAGGCAACGCACAGCCACCACCATATCAGGAGCAACAGCAGCGAGAAGAAGATGATCTCCGGTACGGTCGCATTCAACGCCTTGCACAGGCTGTAGGGAGGTACGCTGAGACGGGGGTCATGTGCGCTTCAGAGCTTCGTGGACTCCTCAACGATGCGCTTATGCAGTTACTCTCTAGCTCTCCCAGCTCCTGCGAAGAAGAAGACACCAGTACTAGCTATATCGACAACCACAACAATAGCGGCGGCGGCGGTGGCAGCAGCAACGCCTTTAATATAGACGTAGAGATACTAAAGGACGATAGCGTCAGTGCGACACAGAGTAATAGTCGAACTGACTCAGCGAGTGCTCTCAAGTGTTTGTGCAAGGCAGGGGACGGGGGAGAGGAGGACGCGGGTGCCGCACACACGATCACATTCCTCAACAGCACAGGGTCTTCGTCCGCGCATGGCCGCTGCTGCAGCAACAGCATTGTTCTACAAGACTTGAACACTCCCGGGACGGCAGCGGCCTCCACTGCGGGTAACGCGAAGACCTACGTCGCGGAGCTGTCACTGTCTAAGGTTGTGTCGCCCACATCGCGGCGGCACTCCTCCTCTCGGTCATCATCATCAGCAGTAGCAGCAGCAGCAGCAGCTTCAGGGGATGAAGAGGCGAATAGCGATAGAAGTAGTGCCAAGAAGCGCAGATCTCTTGTGTCCACGCCTGCGGTATCTTTCTCTAAGCCAGCAGCAGC
The DNA here is from genome assembly GCA_030849805.1 of Sergeia podlipaevii. NCBI lineage: Eukaryota > Euglenozoa > Kinetoplastea > Trypanosomatida > Trypanosomatidae > Sergeia > Sergeia podlipaevii. The sequence continues at coordinate 3,583 of JASANZ010001775.1, read as the reverse complement.
AGCAGCAGCAGCGACATACAACAGCATCGTACCGGTAGGGGTTAGTGTGGAGCTGCTTGTAGATAAGCGTGCCACTTGGTCGCTCATTGCGGATATGAAGACCAACCGGAAGACTATCTCCCCCGCGACTGCAGACAAGACGGGGGACTATGCTGAAGACAAGATAGAAATAGACGAAGACTCGGCAGTCTGTGTTCTTTCGCTTAGCGTCATTGTGCGTACCACGACGGAGCTGCCCATTGAAGACACCAGTGACGCGTCTGTGAGTGCCAAGCATCACCACTGCAATGGTGCGGCTTCTTCTTCGTCTTCTGTGTCCCCGAGCGCTACCGCTGCTACTTCTTCAGCAGCCCTCATGAACTTTGCCTTCGACGCTCTCACAAGCGTTTTCCCCAGGCCTTTCGTTCTTGCTCCACAAGTGCAACGTGTCTGCTTGCGGCAGCACGGCGGTGGCGGCTGCGGCAACAACTCAAGCGTGGTTGGCGGTCTTTCCCATGTTATGACGCATGAGCAACAAGGAGAAGAGGACGCCGCCTCCGCTTCTGCCACTGCTGCTGCACGGTCTGGAGGGGAAATGAATATCGAAGATGAGGCCACCACATTCGTTTCGACGCCGATCACGAGTGTTGGAAGGGGTGAGGATAGGTGGATCGATGTGTTGCCACTACGACCTGGCTACCGGCTGCCAGTGCCTGAAGGGACAGCTGACTCCATCGCAGCCTGGCGGGCCGCGACCGCGCCTCAGCACCACCACCAGCAGCAGCGTGATGTGATAGATCTAAACACCCCTGAGAGCACTAACATGACGAGAGGAGGAGGAGGTGCTGCTACCGCAATTGCAGCATCAGGGTCCGGAGGTGAAGACGCGAAAAGATTACGTAGCAGCATTGAGACTCAGTCAAGCGAGACAGTATCTGCTCCCAACACCACCACGGCAGCCGCCTCCCCCGACAGTGTCGTCCATGAACGAAACCTGGAGTGGTCTGTAGCAGAGATCACTGCTCCTTTAACTGAAGCCGTGGTGGCTGTGTCGCAAGCAGTAACGGAACGCCGGGCGCTTCTTGATGCCATTGAGAAAATCGACCGCGGTGACGGATTTGCAAGCACTCTCGGTGACCGACGTGTGGGGAACTCTAGCAAGAGCCAGAGCAAGCCGCTGTATTTAGCGCAGCATGGCGTCGCTAGTGCTTCCTTTCGGACTGAGCTTTTGTCTTTGTTTAGATGTTTATATGAAACTGCCATGAGCTCTGACGGCGCAACAACAGCAGCAGCAGAAGGCAACTTCGTTGCCGAGGGCGAGGACGAAAACGACGACGACGAGACCAACAGTGCGTCTGGGAGCACCTCGCAGTGCTCGGTCTCCTGCGCGCAAGTGTGTGCGCGGGCACCACTCCCTCGTAATCCGCGCGGCTGCGGCCTGTTTCTCAAGAACACCGTCGCGAAGCCGCTGGCCAGGCTTGAAACGTATCTTCTCACGGAGGCCGCGGAAATACTTCCCGAAGTCGCCGTCCCCACCGTCGCTAGCGCGTCTTCTCTCTCCACCGGGGCGGCAGGCAGCAGCTCACTCCCGCCGGCGTCTTCAGGAGCAGTGCCACCTGCGGCGCTGAAAAGAAGAGGATTCCCTTCTCCCTCACCTTCCCAACTTTTTCATTCCCGCACCGCCACCAGCGTGAGTGTCTTCAGTTACAGCAGCAGCACAGGCAGCGGGATGCATCTGCCAGCCGGTGGTGGTGGTTGTGCGCGCAACGCACAGGACGCGCTATTGCCAGCGCTCCGCGTGTTGACACAACTGCGGCATTCGTCGTCGTCCTCATCGCACAAGCAGAAGAAGTTGTTACCCCAAGTGGTGAGCAATGGTGGCATTCAACACACACACTCACACAGCTATAGTAGCTTGAGCAGCAGTAACAACAAGGGTGACACCACCACCGGTGGTGGTGCTGGTGGTCAAATGTTTGGGTACATCGTCCGCTTGCCAAGCGTGGAGGCCGACACCCGCGTTCGTGCCAGTCTGGCGGCGACGGCAGAGGCCATGTCTGCCCTCGCGATACGCCTCGCAGTTCACAACGCGCAGCTGCACTGGCTGAAGACAGAAGTATGGGACCACCAGTGCATGGCTTATGCTGGTGGACGACAGGGCATCTTGCACGAGGAGGCCGAGGTGAGAGAGTCGCTAGTGGCAACGCATGAAGCATGGTTGAGGACAGCAGCAGCAGGTACTACTACAACATCCGCACACGCAACGAGCGGGCTGCATGAAGGACAGGGAGGGACACCCAACGGTGGCACAGGCGCCGTTTTGACAGAGGGCATGCCTGAAGGAGAAACAAGCAAGCAGCGAGCAAGTGCTGAAATGAATGGCGTGTCCACCATCACGACTGACAATGCCAACAACAGCAGCAGCAGCAGCAGCGCTGACGCCCTGCTATCACACGGTGCAGCTACCCCTTCCATAACACCACTTCCCGCGACAGAAGTGAGCAATACTAAGGAAGGTAGCAGCGAGCTTGCGCCACAACAGACGGCAGAAGAGGTTTCTTCCTCCTCATCGACGAAGCGCCAGCGGCATCAGCGGAAGCGCAAGGGGGAGAGCACCAATGCGAGTATGTCCTCCATACCTGCGTCCCTCTCCACTGCACGTGCGAAGCGAAGTGGTGGTGGAGACGACAGCACTGCGTCAGTGCAGTCATCTTCAAGCAAAAGAAGCGCAGTCAACAGGGGTAGCGTGGCTGTGCTACGTGTGGACAAGGACGTGCTGCGTCTGCTTGGGGCAGTGCTGGCTGTCGGTGCGGCTATACTAGTAATATTGTGGATGTTGTAGTTGCAACTGTTGTTTGTGATGACGGTGATGATGATGATGATGATGATGATGATTGTTATTATTGCACCTATGCGCGCGTTGTTACTGACATATATATATGTGTGTAGAGAGAGGGAGGGAGGGGATGAAGAGAGGGATGGCGACGCGGAATCTCTTTTCTTGCTTTTCAAAAAATAAAAGAAGAGATATCCCTGTTAGCAAACAATAACAAAAGGCAGCAAAGTGCACCTCTTTCCATTTCATCTCCTCCTCTGCATTGTTTCTTTTTTCTCCGTTTTTTTCAGAACGTCTTTTCTTTATGATCTTTTTCTTTTACTTTTTACTTTTTTTTTTTTTTTAAACATCGCTCTGATGGCTGGTGGTAGCGAGCTTTGCGGGTGGCTTGATTATTGTTCTTACTCACTACTTTTTTTTTTTTTCTCTATTAAACAAACAAAAATTCCCTTTATGATCGAAAGCATACGTATTATTTTTTACACCTCACGCACACGCGTACACGATACACGGGGTTTCATTTTACCTTATTATCTCGTATAATGATAGGTGCAGTGTGCGTCTTTTCCTCCTTCTTTTATGTGGTAGAAAATCGATCTTGTTACCCCCGTGTGCAGCTTTCTAACCATCTAAACTGCTTGGAAGTTTGCATATTTGCAAGCATACATATATATATATAAATGGTAAGCACATGTAGATGGCGGAAGAGCTACCGAGAAGTCGCAGAAGAGAACTTTAATTGACAGCAGAGGTTCCATCTCGGGTATC
>JASANZ010001774.1:0-14691 GCA_030849805.1 Sergeia podlipaevii | reverse complement strand
CCACATTTGGATAACTTTACAGAGAATATATATATATATATAATATATTAAAAAAAAATAGAAATGCAAATGTAGCTTGAACGGCAGCAAGAGAAATGTGCGGTAAATGTACTGCTTCAGGCGTGGTGCCAGATACGTGTGCGTGTGTGTGTCTGCTTTTCACGCAGTTAGAGTCGCGAAGTCACGCATACACAAAGCGAATAAGTAACAATAAGTTATGAGTCCGCTAAGGCATTAGGGATTTTCTTTTTTAAGAGATGGCAGTATCGCTTTTTTTTTTCTCTCATTCTCTGTTCATCGCATGCTCTTGTTACTCTATCGCTCTTTCAAATCTTTTTTTTTCTATTTCTGCCTGTCTCATATATGACTACCATGACCACGAGGTAGAGCCGCTTTATATCTATTGTTTGCTACTTTCTGCTCGTGCTCACACTGCTCTTCGGACGCCATTTTTCTCCAGAAAGAACTTTTTTTTTTTCGCACACCTACATCGCACACACACACACATATATATATATATATATAGAAAGAAAAGCCTCTCTTTCTTGTTCTTCATTTTGACAATCAACATTATTCATATTAGCAGATACAAGGAGAGAGAGAGAGAGGTAGAGGTAGACAGATAGAGAAGAGAGAGAGAGAGAGAAGAGAGCTATAGGGAGCTATTGGAATAAACGATCTCTTTTTTTTTTTTTAAGGCCCTTGGCTTTGGAAGAGAGAGAAGGAAGAGAAGAACACCAATCCTCTTGCGTGAACTTGGTGGCCACATGGAACAGATACACAGACTGGCAGGTGATCGTGCGGCCGCTGTCGCCGCTCTTGCGGACAAGGGCAGCGCGTTTCCTGCCATACCACGTAAGTTCATCGTAGAGGACCACTCCCTCGTCGAAGTGTTCATTCGCTCCGCCTCCTTTGAGAAGATAATAGCCTATGTGCAGGGCTGTTGTGAAGCGGTGGAGTCTACCCCCTACTCGCAGAGGCTCTCGAAGACCTCCACGGAATGCTGCCCCGCTGTACGCTTTCTTGTCGAGGAGTTCTTTCCTTACTTAAACGATCTTGTCACGGCGATCCCACTGGAGGATCTTGCGCAACAACGCTTTGGCAACCATGCCAAGCGAGTCTTTCATGAAAAATTCAATGCAACCGTTGTAGAGAACATGGAGAAGCTTGTGCGCACGTTCCCGCCTGTGGCTGTGGTGGCATCGTCTCAGCCTTCTTCTGCCTCTTCTATTCTTTCTGATAGCTCCGTCGTCGTTGCTGCTGCTGTCGACGCCACTGCTACAACTCGCGCACGAACTGAGGAAGAGATCAAGGCTCTCGCGTTAGAGCTCGCGGAATATGCAAAGGACTCGTGGGGGAACAGCACACGTCTCGACTACGGCTCTGGCCACGAGCTGCACTTTTTCGTTTTTATCATGATATGTCTGGAGGAGCACGGAGATATGGGAGGTGAGCTACACGAGGGACGAGAGGAGATTGTGCCGTTGAGAGCCTCGTCTCCACCGCGCGTTGCCCCCGAGAAGCGTGAGGAGACAAGGAAGTTGCGGCAGGACTTTATCTTTCATGCTTTCTGGGAGTACATAATCTTTGTGCGTCGTCTGCAGAAACACTACTCGCTGGAGCCTGCCGGGTCCCACGGAGTGTGGGGCCTTGACGACTATCATCACCTTCCTTATGCTATCGGAGCCTCTCAGCTGATTGGCAAGGAGGAAGCCAACGCACCTGGCACCGCGGGGGAAGGGGCGATCTTACCGAAACATATCACCGAAAAGTCTAAAGTGATGGCACTGCGTGATGAATACATGTACTTTGCCATGATTGCGTGGATCATTGAGAACAAGATCGGACCTTTTTACAAACATAGCAACATGCTGTACAACATCTCTGGAGTACAGACGTGGAGGAAGATATACACGGGCATGATCAAGATGTTTGCCGCTGAGGTGCTTGGAAAGTTCAACGTTTCTCAACACCTGCTCTTTGGTAAGCACTTGCCGTGGAACACGAAACAGATTGGTGAGGCAGAGGAAGTGGGAGATACCGCTGCCGCGACCTCTATCGTGAGCAACAACAGATAACAGCAACAACCCCCCCCCAAAAAGGATGATGTCGTTCTTGCTGTCACGACTGCTGGATTACATCACGGTAAGGTCGCTGAGGTGTATGGAACGCTTTTGCCTTTTTTCTTTATCTCTTTTATTTTTATTATTTTTTTTTTCTCTCTCTTTAGCCTTCAGCTTTATTTATTTTAAAATAAAGCAACTACTTTTTTTTTTGTTTTGTTTTTTTCTGTGGGTGGCGGGAGGGATATATATATAGAGAGAGAGAGAAAGAGGGTTCCGTGCCCTCGTCGTGGATAGCACATTTAGCTTTACAAAAAAAGAGACATATGCAGAAGTTTTTTTCTATTACTACTGTTTGTGATGTGATATCGTGTACATTCTTTTCTCGTTGATGTTTTTTTTTTTTTTTTTTGTGATTGCGGTTGCTTTGAAGCGCCTTTACGCACACTTACATACAGTAGTGAGGAGAGCACAAGCAAGACACATCTATTTCTTTTCTGTTTTGGTTCTCTCTCTCTCTCTCGTTCTTTCTCTTTCTTTCTTTGACGCACAAATAAGACGTTTTTGTATTTGTGTTTGTTTGAATTTTTTATAAAAGGAGGGAATCACTCGCACTTGCACTTTTGACTTTTTTTCCTGGATATTTATTTCTTTTAGAAAAAAAAATCATAATTTACACTCCAAATTTGTGCCTTCTTCTTTTTTTTTTTTTTTTATCACAAGCAGCAGACACACACACACATATATATATATAGATAGATAGATACTATCACAGATTTACTTATAGAGATTTGTACTCACAGATATTCTTCATTGGAAAGAAAAGCGAGGAATGATAGGGAGGGGGAGAGACGAGAAAGTTGGTGAAAGATGCCGCTTTTCTTTTTCCCCTACAAGCGTGACCCAGTTACGGGTGAGACTGTACGCGTGATGGACGGAGGAACCCCCACCACGCCCGTCTCCCGCCAGCACCTCTGCCGCTGGAGCTGCTTTTCTTCGTTATATCAACTACCTCGCATAGATCCTCTCATAGAAGCACAAGAGGCACATAGAAACACCACGAGCATCCGCCATCACCATCGCCGCATGGCGCTTTGCCTAGATGCACTGCCACCTCGACTTCAGGTTGGCCTAGGAACTGTTGCAGCGGTGCGAGTGGACGAGGGTGACGCGGGCGGACAGCCTACGTGTGTGCAAGTTCGAAGGGACACTACTTCAGCAGAGCCACGGAGAAGTGAGGAGGTATCTGAACTGAAGAAGAGTTTTTGTGAATTTCTATCGCCTTTACTACACGAGGTATCCATCATGGACGTGCTTAAACGAGAGGAAGTGCATCTCTCAGAGACCAGGAACGAGTACATACACCAACACATTCCTTCACTTGACTTAGCTCTTTGTGCAGTGGAGGATGCTGACAGTAAAGGAAAGCATGACACTCATCACTATCGACCGACACGGCGACAGACAGACGCAGACTCGTGGCGTTTAAGCCACCTCAGACACCATTACCGAGCTGAGCTTGACGCTGAGTTGCTATTTACTTGTGTGATGAAGCCGACACGAACGACAAGGTCTCTGTGGGCGGGAGGAGAGCACCAAGAAGTGGAGGAAACGATGGATATTGTGTGCTCTTGCAAAGTACACGGGATGCATTTTCTGAGAGAGGTGGATAGCGACTGGCGGCGGCTTCTATCGCTCCAGAGAGACGCGCAGGCCGCTTTTATGACTCGCCTTCATGCTGACCTCCTACTGGATTGCATAGTGGAGAAGGACGCGAAGGAAGGCCTGAGGGAGGGTGAAAGGGGAGGAGCAGGAGGGGGCGATGATCAAGAAATGAAATCATACATGACCAAGCTGCGCTCGTTGTGGAGCACCTGTCGAATGCCTCATGGAATGCCGCATATTAAAGAGGAGATTACAGCAGAATCACAACAGACGTCAGTGCAGCAAGGCATGCCTTGTCTGCGGGACCACGCACGCGCTGCATGGTCCTCTGCCTACACCAACGATATTGCCATTTCTATTGCTTCGTCAGTGTCTCTGCTCTTCTATCGGTGCTCACCACCACGTCTGCTGTCAAGTAGCGAACGGCGACGGACCTTGTCAGTCATTGAAGATGAGAGAGCAGTTGCATTACGCAGCTCAGATGTGCATTGTCTTGTTGCTCTACTGCCCACACTGACACGCTCTATGGGTGACGGTGATCCTTATCAAGAGAGAACAGTGGAGAGAAAGAAGATGAAACTTACTTTTGCAAAGGAAGAACTTCACTGTGAAAGCGTGCTGGGCGCTGCCTTTCCTCCCCAGTCGCTTATGAACATGAATCAGATTAAATGGGCCGACGACGAGGAAGAGGAGGAGGTGGAGAGGGCACTGCATGCGGTGGACACTCATTCTGCCATCGTTTCTCCCTCAACGTATGAAAGTAACAAATCGCAATGTTGCATAAACAGCGAATTTTCCGTTGCGAAAGAAATTAGCGATGGTGGGCTGACAGTGCTTGGGGAGGCGTGCTCAACATGCCCATTGACGCAGCACAGTTCTCACGATAAACATAGCGACCGAAAAAGAGAAGAAGAAAATGTAGAGGACAGCAATGGCGGCAACGCTGAAACCGCGACTGCTGCATCTATGCTGTCTCTTCACCCTCTACCACTACGTAGGTGGTGCGCGGAGCAGCGTAGTGGTTCCTCTGTGACGAATGTGCTGACCAGTGAGGTAGATGAGTGCTACACACGTCTGGTGCACACAGCGCTGTGGAGAGTAGCAACAACAGCAGCAGCCACCCAAGAAGTAAGGCGGCCTACAGACAGTTGCCGCACCTTTTCTTCTTCTTCTTCTTCTTCATGCACCACTGCTATCACGTTTTCTTACACATCAGAGGAGCTAAAAGGTGAAAGAGTCAGAGATGAGGCACGTGCCCAAGCATTGGCTCGCTTTACAATTCAGATGCCTTTGTTTTTCCCTCTATTTCCGACGCAATTTGGCGGTGACGGCGCAAACACGGTTACTCACCAGCGCATTTTCTCAGCCGCTTTGGGGGAGAGGGAGCATCGTGCCTTCGTAGCGGAGATGCAGTCTTACGACAATCCTCGCTTGCCATCTTGCCTTCCTATTTCCCATCCGCGTTCGAAAGCGCAGAAAGCAAAGACGAACGATTTTTCTGGCACAGATGGTACACTCAAAGAAGCACCTTTGATTCCCCTTAGACCAGCAGCCACCCCACGCGCGTGCTTGCTGGCGGCGATGATGACACAGCTCTCTACCACAGGTATGATCACTGGCCAGTACACGACACTAAGGAACTTTGCCGGTCATAAACTACGCCGACTACTACCACCACGCGTACAGGAGTGGCAGAACCCAACGCATCAACCTCGCGACTTGCTGTGGGGCGGGAAGTCGAGGCCAGCGTGCAACATGAGTAAGGATAGCGGCAGCGCAGTTGTCAGCAAGGTGAACGACAGAAAAGAAAAAAGTTGGACATCGCGTGATGCCATTGAAATGACAGCTACTCCTCCCCCCTCTGCGTCCAGTGTGGTATCGCGATATCGTGTTTCTCTTGCAAGTGGATTTCACAAGATGTTACTGTTGCTGCCGGATAGCTCACACAATCCTAGTGCTGGTGCCACGTTGTATGAAGCTGAGCTGCGTTTGAACAGAGTGAGCGTACTTCGCCAAGTTAGTGCGCAGGTGCTGCTTGAGCAGGGATATCATCAGAACATGGAAGAGAAGGGGAATGAAGAAAAATGGTGGCGGCCGAGGCGAAAGAGGCGTCTTGGTAGTAGAGAGGAATACGAAGCTTACGGCAGCGACATGGGGAAGTGCCTTCATGGAGGCGTTCTCCCGACTCTGTTGCTGCATAAAGCTTTTTGTAATGTCTCTACGTTGTTGCAGTGCATGCTCACGACGATGACAATGACGACGAGAAGAAGGGAGTGTGAGGAAGAAGAGACCTTTCAATCGCTGGAGTGCGTATTGTGTCCGCTACGAGTGCTATCCCGTGCTATTACAGCGTGTCTGCGAGTCGAGCGGAGACTACTATTTGACTCCTACTTTTACGATGCAGTCGACCTCGCACTGCCAGAGATGAATACGACGACAATAACAAGATCCCCTACCATGTCTACAATGACATTTTTGCCTCAAGATGGAGAAACCATGCCAACGTATGCAAAGCCACGAGATGAGCATCCATGGTGCTTTGACAGCGACAACGAGCGAGAGAACTGCCTCGCGTGTGAGGGGGGCATTCGATGGAGAATAAAGAAGATGGAGAAGGAGGATGATGAGTTCCTCATAGCCTTTATGCAGACGAGGAAGGACGTGCTGGCGAGTGCACAGCATCCGCTTCGGCGTATCCGCTATGCCAGACGAGTGTTTACCTTTCAAGAAGAAATTTCTGACAAGGTGAAGCTGCTTCGCTATCATCGGGAACGTCGGCTTGCAGAGACTGCTTTTATTGAAAAGGCTGTGAGCACGGAGGCATCCACGCGAAATATAGAGGTTGAGGATGGAGCCCAGTCTTTCTGCCCTCTTGGAAATGCTAGCATGCTAGGCGCGGTAGTGCATCACACTGTGGATGAGTGGGTAGCTGCAGTTCACAAGACCTTTCTCTTGTCATTACCACCTAGCATTACTGACAGCGGCGGCGGCAGCAGCAGCAACACTCTACTTGCCTCCATCACGTCTGACGCAGATATTCATTATGCGTGCATGGCTGCCATGTTACGTCACAGACAGACTTTACTTGGACTGCACTCGTGAATAGTTTTTGCGTATACACATATATATCTACACAGCATTTTCTTTGTTAAGCAAGTTCGCACGCTTTTTGTTTTTTTGTAGTGTGCTTGAGAGACCCCCCATTCGGCACCTTTTTGAAAAGGAAATAAATGAACTGAAAATGCTGCCTTTTTTTTTATTAAGGCATTTTCCTCCTCCCATAAACCATGAAAAGCACACATATTTCTTTGAGAGCACCTCTTTTTTTTCTTCTTTTTAAAAGAAGATATATATTCCTCAGAAAAATGTTATTCGGTTGTATCGGCTTTATCTTTCTCTCTTTCATTGTTTTTTTTAAAAAAAAAAAAAAAATTGCGTTTGATTTTGACATATATATACGCGATTGTCTGATCACTACTATAATTATAATTGGTATTACTTCTCCTCCTGTATTCTCTCTTCCTTATTCAATCACGTAGATAGCAGTGCGTGTTTCTATCCACAGCCTCGCAAACGTGCGCGGTCGTATTGCGCCATTGCTGGTTCACTCAAGGATTTTAATAATTGTTAGGAACACCAAAGCAAATCGACGAAGGTAAAAAGAGGGAAATACATTCTCTTCTATTTTTATTTCTCTCTTGCTCTCTGTGTGGGTTCAAGAACTCTGCTTCTTACCCCAATAGGAATTTCAGTATTATTATTATTATTATTATTTTACCAGAATAAAAGGTAGAAGAAGGGAGGAAGGAAAAGTAAAGATTGAAAAGAAGAAGGGACATCATTGAAAAAAGGAAAAGGCAAGAAGAAAAGCAACAACACAGTCGCGACAATGCCTCTTCATGAGTATAGAATAATAGAGAAGATGGCGACGGGTAGCTTTGGTGTCGTGTTTAAAGTCCGTCGTATTTTAGACGATCAGGTGCTAGTCATGAAGCGCATTCCCCTTCAGGATTTGGACCCTCAGCAGCGTCAGGCAGCCGCTCAGGAGAGCTTTGTTATGAGCAAGCTCCACCACCCTTTTATTGTGGCGCAGCGAGATGCCTTTCTGTTTAACGACAACGATCTCTGTCTCGTCATGGACTACTACGGCGGTGGCGACTTGGATGCACTGCTCGCGCGACAGAGGGACAAGGACACGTATTTCCCCCTGAGACAGGCGATGCTCTGGTTTGTGCAGATGGTGCTTGCCGTTCACTACCTCCACACTGAGCGCGTCATGCATCGCGACATCAAATCTCATAACGTCTTTCTTGACGAGGTGAACAACACTGTCGCGGTGGGCGACTTCGGCGTCGCGGAGAAGTTAGACAGCGAGGGCGGCAACCAGCCCGATAGCGTGAGCATCGCCAGCGGCATTTTTGCCCGTCGCAGGTCCTCTTCCCTCACCGCTTACTCGCCACTTATGACGAAGAAACTTGCTGCGGCTGGGGCAGGCACACTCACGGCGACGGCGGCGGCGGCGGCCGGTGGCGGTGGCGGTGGCGGTGGCGGTGGCGGTGGCGTGATGGGGATACACGGGGAGGAATCAACAACACGACCACTCATGGGAGACACATTTCAGAGTCTGCCAGGGTCTGGTGGTACTGGTGCTGGCGTGCCACGCGGCGGACCCAGCTCTGAGGCGATGAAAGGCACCCCCCTCTATATGGCTCCTGAGGCTCTGCAGGGGGAGACCAATCTGAAGTCCGATGTGTGGTCGCTGGGCTGTATTCTCTATGAGCTGTTATGTCTCCGACACCCTTATGAGGCCCGCGATATTGGCGCGTTGGTGATGCGCGTCAGCCGTGGCGAGCGCGAACCCATTCCGCCCCACTACCCAGCGTGCATTTCTGAGCTTCTGGATCGCATGTTTGCTTTAGATCCCAAGGCACGTCCCACCTGCGCCGAGGTGCTTGCGATGCCGTGTGTATCAGCGTATCTAGAATTGTTCTTTTCTATTCGGGTGCCGTGCGATGTGCCTGACTCTCCAGCAGAAGTAGCCTTTCAGCGACAAGTAGCGCAGCTCCGCGTCATCATTGCAGAGGCGCAGCGTAGTGAGATGAATCAACAAGGCACAGGAGCAACGACATCGCGGCCAGCTTCTTCACTACTCCTTGGGGGTGTCTCAGGTGGTGAAGTTGGGGTGCCAGCGTACATGCGTGTAGAAGCACAGATTGGTATCCCACGCCACCTGCCCTCAGTGGATCGCGAGCTGTTGGAAAACAAAGCAAAGGAAGCGGCCGTGGCAGCGCTCTACTCGATGGGAATGTCACCGCGGAGCAGCGCCTCGGGCTCCTCGCTGGGTATTGCCGCCAGCGCCGGGACTTTCTTTTTGGCAGGTTCTCCGCTGCGCATGCCCTCAGGGACTGGAGGCTTTAGAGAAAACTCTTCCGTAAGCGGCGGCGGCGGTGGTGGTGGCAGCCCATCTTCGTTTTCCTCTGCGACTGCGATGGTGGCACGTGTAGATGAAAGCAGGGCCACCCCTCCTTTCACATTGCAACCTACAGCAAGTATGCGACCTTTTATGGTTTACGACGAGGATCCACGCGCCACGCCGGATGCGATTGCTATGCGATCTCCTCCTCCTGCTGCAGTTAATGCCGGAGCAGCTGCTGCAAGGAAGCCACCAATCAGCAGTCCTGCTTTTCCACCACGTGGCCGAACTGTGTCTACAGATACTTTATTATTTTGCTCTCCGTCGCGGCCACCTGCTTCTGCGGCGCCATCAAATTCTCCTACGACACCTCTTCAAGGGGTAGTACTAGACCTCCAGCAGCCCCTGCATGATCCAATATCCCCGCTGCAGCCTCAGAGGAACTTGACAGAGTCGCCTACGGGGAAGAGACGGCCAAGCCGTGCGAACAGCAGCAACAGGGGTGACAGTGGCAGTGGCGGAGGCAGCGAGAGCACCAGTGTCAGTCGGCGCGGCAGTTCCGTTAGCCACGATGCTTCCTATGCACGTGCACAAGATGGGGGAGCCGGGAGTGGAGGGCGAGACTTGGAGGTTGAAGCGAGGGCACGCGGCGCTGACAGTGGGGACAAGGATCAAACGACGACAAAAGATGGACTGGAGGTCTTCTACGCTCAGCATCCAAACGTGCGTGACATGCGCTACAAGACCACGGAGGAGCTTGCGCAGGAAGTGTGGGCACTGCGAGCACATGTGCAGCGCGTTGTACGTGCCAAGGAGCACCACCGTGATGCACACATGCTGGAGAGCAAGTACGGGGCACAGCTGACCGACAGCATGCCTTACACCCTTAGTAACTACGCTCATGCGGTGCAGGTGGTGGGGAGTTGTGACGAGGCGGGTTATGCAAACATAATGAAAGGCGGTCATGGCGAGGGCGATACGCGCACGTGGGCAGCACGTGCTCCACTCACCAATGCAGACCGGCACCAACGCCGCCGCTGCTCCTCTTATTCAGATGATTTGCCCACCCCAGCCATCGCCGATGGGCACCTCCACCGTCCAAAACGTTTGGACAACTTTGGCACACAAAGCGCGTCTCCCATGCCAAGCTCTCCACAACTCCATCGCACACCATCCATACGGACTCACTCGAGCAGCAAGGAGCGTGAAGGCGGCAAAGACAGCAAAGAGGAGGAGGTCCGGAATGATACGAAGCCCAAAGACGACAGGGGCGAGGGGGAGTCCAAAGGACTTTCCTCAGAATGCGATGATGTTTCTCATGCACACTCAAAGAACGTCTTGTCATCGCCTGCGGCACTAAGCTCTTGGCTACGCCCGTATGCTGCTCGTCGCGAGGCGCTAGCAAAGCAAGTACTTGGGTGTTTGAGCCAAGATGTGTTTCAGCTTGTGTACATATACTACAAAACGCACGGTCTCTTACAGCGAGATGTGAGGCTTGTGATGGACTGGATACCAAACAGAGCACATTGGGTAGAGCTACCGACGGTTGAAGAGATTGTGGTGCTCGATAGCTACATAGAGAGACAACAGCAGCTGCAGCATCGTGTGTAGGTAGCACCAATAGTGGTGGTATATGTAGAGAGAGAAAGAGAGAGAGAGAGGTTGATGATTTTTTTTTTCTTTTGCTTTTCAACTTTGCAAGCGCAGAAGACGAAGGCTGCGTCTCATTTCTTTTTTTTTTTCTACTTTATACGTACACCCATGTAGGTGCCTCTAGTATAGTAGTAGCAACTGATATTGGTGATATTTTCTTTTTTTCTTCTTTTTGCTTCTCTGATCTTCCGCTTATTGTTTTCCTTCACGTTTCATGTGTTATTATCATTGTTTTGCCTTGCTTTGCTGATATCATCGGTCGACCCTATTTGCACTATGTTTGGCCGTCGTTTGTATGCATTGCCTGTACATTTGTTATTCTTTTTTTTCCTTCTTTCTCTTGCATTGTTGCGTGCGCACCCATACACTTACATATACAATATCTACAACATTATATATAACATTACATTTTTTCTTGGTAACTGCCGACCTCGTATCAGCTTCCTTTTTTTTCCCTTTTTTCACGGTTGCTTCACCAAACAAGCAAAAAAAAAAGAAGAAATGGATAGTTTAGGGGCAAACTGTATTTGCAAAAGCATTTTCCTTATGCATATGGTCTCAATGCTATTTTCTTCCTCATTCTCTCTCTCTCTTTAAAAAAAAATGATTCATTTTTTATTTATATATTTTTTATTACATTAAGGCAAACATACGGATTCTCTCTTGTTTTCTCTCACTTCTCAAAATACAATACTTTAGAGACTAGCCATCTTTGAGTTTTTTTTATTATTATTAAAAATATCATATTTTGATCTTTGATTTGCTGTCCTTAATATTTTTAAGGTACCTTTTTAAAAAAATACTCTAGTGTCTCAAAACTACGCTGGACCGATATTATTGTTATTTGCAATAGTATATATATATACATCAATTTATCGACACAACAATTTCTTTGTTTTAAAAAAAATAAAACGGCCAAGCAAACACTAACACAAAGCAAGGAAAAAAAAAATAAGCGGTAAATAAAGCACACACACACACACAAACACAATAAACCCGCTACTTTCAAAATAAAACGAAAAACGAAAAAAAAAAACGGGATGGCTCAATTCAAAAAGTTCACGGTTTTTACACTGACGTTATGGATACTATCTTACCATGGCACGCAGGGGGATGGTGGTCCTTCCACCAGCGTGCAATACACGACGACGATCCCAGCGTCAACACCAACCACCTCAGGTACCTCCAGCGACACCACTACGAGCATGAGTAGTCCACCACCACCACTTCAGCCATCTACAGTCCCACCCAGCATATATTCATGGAATTACGAAGGGGTTCTTGGCGAGGAATCAGGATGGTGGGGCATGTGGTTCCCTACATGCAACATGCCAAATCAGTCACCCATCGACATTGACACGAGCGCTGTCGTGGAGGACCTTGACTCAGTGCTGGTGGTGCGTCCCGTCAATGGGCGGCCAATCGGTTTACTGGATGCTATTGTATCATACAACAGCTCCTTCAACATGGTGAGGTGCGACTTCTCTGCGGAGGAACTTGAGATGTACATCTACTGGGACGACGGGACTGAGGTGGCTGACGAGGATCTCCCGGCATACAAACTTGACCACTACACGTTTCGCTTTCCTTCTGAGCATTTGATTGATGGCAAAAAGCTTTCAGCGGAGCTGCGATACACCTTCAAACCGAGTAACGCCTCTGTTGATGATCAGGAGATGATAAGTGACGTTGCGCCTACTTCAAACAGGACTGTGATGTTGACCTTTCTCATTGATACATCGCCTGATGGACTTTCTCACGGACCTTTACACTTTATGTTGCAAAACATTCTGCGCGGCTACGAATCCGCTGCAACACGCGTGAGGCCGTACATACCAGCCGTCAAATCATTTTACCAGTACATGGGGACTGACACCACCCCGCCTTGCGGTGGCAACAATGAGTTCTTCATCAGCACTGAGATCCTCTCTGTCGATACGTCGACTATGCATCAATTTTATGAATATGGCCCAATGCGGTTGTACTACCGCCTTGTGAAGCCGTTGGATGGTCGTGTTGTGCGCGAGGTGTCGTACCGCCCCGAGGGACTGGTGCCCAAGTTCCGCACCACGCCGAATCCTGTGAATTGTGTGGAAAACCGGGAACGCCTTAGTTATAACAAGGTGGCGCTGCATTATGCGGTCGTGATGATTGGGTGTTTGTGTGGAGTGCTTGCGTTTGCTTGCTTGTTTCTTCTTTACGAGCGCTACACGCACCAGCCGCCGCACAACGAGTTATGGAAGGATCCGAACACTCAGCGCGAGGTGTTTGGTGTGAATGTGCGATACAGCAGAGCGAGTGGCACCCCATTGACGTCCGCATTGAATGTGCATGACAAAGTGAAGACCAGCGTTGGCAGAAATGGTGTGTTCCGTCCTCCGCGCAGGGATGATGACGATGGGCTCAATGGTGGAGGGAAGCATGTAGAGTTAATTTAAGCGATATTGCAGAGTATCCACGAAGGCAACAAGGGCATTTTTTTTTTTTTAAACACGATGTTTGTGGCAAATAGGAGGAGTCGGCGCGGGAATTCTGAAATGAATATATATATATATATAAATATAAATATATATCTATCTATCTCTCTATCTCTCTATCTCTCTATCTATCTATCTATATTTATAGTTAGGTTGAATGTATGATTTATTTTGATGAATGCCAATACGGGAGGAGGCGGAAGAGAGGATGTGTGTGTGTGCAGGTGTGTGTGCGTCCTTTTATATACACTATGTATTCTTTATATTGTTTAGGTATCGCCTGCAGTCTACTTTACTGGTGGGCGGTTCAAACTGTGTGTGCGGTGTGTGTGTGCAGGTGTGTGACTGGTTTTTTTTTTTTTTCACGTCTTTTCTCTTTTTCTCTCTCTCACACTTCGTTGTTCTTTTTATTATTATTATCTTATAGCGTCCGTTATACTGAAAGGTACTTTGGGGGTTTTCTTACCTTCTCTCTCTTTTTTTTTTTTTTTTAAATTATTATATAATTTGAAGAGTAATATTATGTGTTTCTATTCCGTAATGATGACGTCCATGTGAAATGTAGATATGAGCTGCTCTGCAGTATATATGAAGAGAAACGCGTATCTTCACTCTTTCATTTTTTTTTATTTTTTATTTTTAAATGAGTTTTCTCTCTCTTCATTTTCATTTTTGTTTTGTTCCATCTTGGTCACTGTTACTGGTGCCCTATATAGGGACCCAGATAATGAGTTTTATCATTTTCACAATGACAACAACAAACAACAAACAACAATAAACGATAATAACAATAACAATAATTACACTAATTACAAAAAAAAAAAATGCTACCGAGAGAACGAAGCAAAGCTTCAGGGAAGCGAGAAGCGGATTGCTAACAGTTCTATTTTTAAAAGCTTCAGGTATCTTTTAATTCGTCATCCCTCCATTTCGCATTTCTCTTACAATTTATGTATATGCATCTTGGCACGCGTCTCCACATCGTTTGTTTTACACGCCTATAATGTATTTGTAGAAAAATCCTTTCATTTTTGTTACGTACGCTAGAGAATCGTGGCGTACTATCTGGAATCACGTTCACCCATGTGTCCTACATGTATTTCCCAAACGGAGGTGCATGTATTTATCCACCGATTTCTCCTTGCTCAGCCGAGGGTTCCACTTAGTCCCGCCTTCTCATTTCCATTCTACTTCTACAATATATATATATATATATATATATATATCAAATACAAAAAAATATGTTGAATGATTCCATTCAACACGAATCATTCTTTCAGCATGCATTATTGGAATACACCCCACATATTCACATTTATCCCCGCTGGCTCTTCTCTCCTCCTCTGTTGAGGCGCTCAGTGTGTTATCTTCCCTGCACTTACTCCCTCCGCTTTGCTTTGCTTCTCCCTTTTATTTGCCT
>JASANZ010001773.1:0-14619 GCA_030849805.1 Sergeia podlipaevii | reverse complement strand
AATGATAGCCGCATGCATGCATGCACCAATAAATATACATATAGATCTACTGGCTTACTTGGGAAAACATGCACACACACACACACGCATACACACACGTGCAACTAGCGAAAGGTTCATCACGTATATCAACAGTGGTTCATCTAATCTTCCATTTTGTCTCTGTTTACGTAACTTTCGCCCTCAATTTTTTTCATTGATTTATATCTTTTCCTTTCACCATGTACTTCGACGCTTTTCAATCTATCAGATATATATATATATCATTTGCAAGATGCACAACGAGAACCACCTTGTCGTGCTCAGTGGAACCATATGGGAAAGGGGGAGAGAGAAAGAAAAAAAAAAAGACACCAATTAATAAATAAAAGTTAACACCCTCCAAAAAACAAACGAAAAAAAAAACTCGTCAAATAACAAACGAATATATATATATGTAATCCACCTTCCAAAACAAAAAACAAAAAAAAACAAAAACAAAAGAAAAAAGCATATATTAAGAGGAACTCAGTCTGCAGTGATGTTGGGAATGATGCGTTTCTTTCGTACTTTGCCGTTGTAATCGGGTAATTTTTTTTTTTTTTTTTTAACGAAAAAGGAAAAAAAAAAATTAATAATAATAAAAGATCTCTCAGCCAAAAGCACCAAGCACACTTTGCCCTTCTCCTACCCCTTCTTCTTTCCGCATCCATTAGAAAAGCCACAACAACGAAGACAAAAAGAAATTTTTTTTTCATAAAGCACCGCCAACAACGTAGAAGTACTACTAGGGAGCATTAAACACTTCTTCTTCTTCTCTTTCTCTCTTAACTTACTGATTGAAGAAACATATATACAACAACAAAAGGCACCAAATATAACAACAACGACAACAACTCAAAAAAAAAAAAATGGGTCATAACATAAAGAAAAACCCACGCGTCTACAAGAGGAAGGGGGAGGGGGGAAAGGAAAAATAATGAAAAAATAACGTAGAAAAAAGCGCAAGATATAAGATAAACAACAACAGCTAGAAGAACAGTGCTGTCATGCGCTCTCTACCCCCCCTCTCTCTCTCTCTCTCTCATTCATTCATTTAGTTCTTCTTCGGCTTCTCCGCGCGGGGAGCGGTGGCCGTCACCGGGCTGGCACACCTTTCCTTGTTCCACACGTTCTGCTGAAGAAACATACGCGTAAACATGATAAGGTTTGCGCCGTAGATACCTATCTGACCGCGTACCACCGCGCGTGTAGGGCCGGCGCACGTACCAAGGGCTCCTTTCGCGAGCCCCGCGGCCGCATCGCTGTCCTTGAGGAACAACACGTAGCAAGTTGAGGTAAGACCAATCACCATCTGCATGATCTGGAGAATGGTAATGTACATACCATAGGGCCTGACCTTGTCCCTAAACCCGCCCTCCGCGAGTGCAAAGTAAAAGTACATGATAGTATGAATGGGGTAGTTCATGGTCGCAATAATGATCATAATCGGCGAGGCCTGCTGATACGCAAGCCAGCAATACAGAAAGATCGTGACGTGATGGAACCACTGTAAGAAGGGCAGGTCGCGCTTGCCGCTGAGGATCAGAAAGAACGTATCGCCAAACTCAGGAAGCTTGGAGATGCAGAAGAGGCCCATGGCGAAGCCGACGCGAGTGGTGTAGAACTGATCTTCTCGAAATGTGCAGAGGGAGTCACGCAGGCCATATTTTTGGAGATTGCTGATCATCACGGGGATCACACGAACAGACCCGTAGAAAGAAAATACAGTGAGACCAATGTTCCACACCATCCACATCTTCTTAATGAGGGCGACGTTTTGCTTGCCTTTAAAGACGTATTGCACGAGGTCAGGTCCCTTGAAGACGAAGGCCAAGTACAAGGCTGAGATGTAGATGGCGATATCCACATTTTCATGAAGCCACTGCTTGACCGCGTAGCCATCATACACGTTATCACCGTAATTATCTAGCCACTGCATCGCGTGTTTGTGGATAGACAATATAGAGAGAGATTGAAAAAAAAAGTGTTGCGTGTCAGGAAACAGCAATGAAAGCGACACACACACACACACTTAAAGAAAGGATTGTATAGTCGCCTTAGTTAATAATGTGGAAGCTATAGTAAGCAATTTAACGATAGAAGAGAAAAAAAAATACTTAAGCACCTCACAGTGGAAACAGCAACAAACAAAAAATCACAAAAAGTTCACACGAAGAGAAGAAAGAAACTCACCTACTGAAATCTAAAATCTAAAAAAGCCACAAAAAAATGTGAAAAAATATAATATATAAAAAATAAAGTAAACAGAGAGCGAAAAGGGGTGGAATATGAAAGGTGGTTACACAATCATATATAGGTACGCATGTTGAAAGAAAAAGTATGTGCTGATCAAATTGCCTACTCCATGAACATCCTACTGATTTATTGCTGAAAACAACAACAACAAAAACACCAAAAGCAATCAAAAGTGCATTTTTTTTTCGTTTAAGTGTATATTTATCTTCTTTCCTCCCCTTCCTTTCATTTCCTTAAAATGACCAAAGAAAGCAAGTCAGTCGCACTGCAATGAAGGTTGTACCCAGTGTTAGAACAATGCGTGACTAGTTACATAAGATCGAGAGAGAGAGGAAAACATATACATAGTATTTGTATGTATTCAAATTGCTCAGCAATAATAGAAAATAAAACAAATCATTTCTAAAGAATATTCAACAGTATTTGGCTCTACCTTTCATTACTTTTTTCCTTCGACATTTAGAGGTAGAAGCTTAACAAACGCGCACATTTCTTTTTTTTTTTTTTTTGATCTTCATCAAACAGAAATTTTCCAGCCTCTTTTTTAAAAAGTATATCAATTTTTTTTGCTCGTCGGTTGAGTAACAGATAAACAAGCAATCACAGTACATAAAAAAAAAAAGAAAGGACTATCATATTTGCTACAAATGTACATATAGTTGATTGGAAAAATAAACATCACCAGTGAGCATATCACCGCCATCTTTGTGGAGGTTGTGATACTCGCGTAGTAATGCAAAACACACTATACAAAAACGTACATAGCTACGTATCCACCTACCACTTTCAGTTCTTGCTCATCCCTCTCTCTCTCTCTTCTATCGAGGTGCTTGCCTTCCGTTTATGCTTAATGTCAAAGTGGTACTTTTCTGCCCTCTCCTTTTTTAATAGTTTTATCTTTTTTAGAATATGTATCAAATGCACTCTCCATCCTCAAGTTCTAGTTTTACAATGTGGGTATTCCCATGCTTGATAGCGCCATGTTGGTTTAAAAAGAATACACACACATCACAGCAGCAAATAATAATAATAATAATAATAAAATGAATACGCTCATCAGCAGAATACTGTGTATATGTGCATTTGCGTGCATGCGCGCACGCGTGTGCTTTCAGGAGAGGGGGAAAGAAAACAACAACAAAAAAAGAGTAACAGTCGTGGCGACCCCTCAGCGTTTGGCAAACATTATATAATACACATGTGAAAAAGCAAAGAAACAATTGATGTGTTAGACACACGAAAAAAGAAGAAGAAAAAAAACGATAAACAGAAAGAAATGAGTGCATTCCACTCAAAAAAAAAAAAGTTGTGACTCCACCCGTAAAAAATAACAACAACAACAACAACAACAAAAATAAAACGATAACAAACGACTAAAGATATAAATGATAAACAAAGCGAAGAGGAGGAGAGGCTGATACGCGCACGCACGCACGAAAGAAAGAAAGAGAGAAAGAAAGGAATCGCTCGCTACAAAGTGTGATGATAACAATAAACAACAAAAATGAAAAAAAAGTCAGAACTGATGAATGACAAGTTTCATCGTGCATGTAGCGCAGCCGAACAAGTAGGAAAATAATAATAATAATAATAATAATAATAGTAACATTGCAAAAATGCATGTGTGAGTAATCGTAAAAATAAGCAACCATATAAATAAATAAGATAAAGTAAAGTGGGGAAAAAAAACAATATGTCTAACGGAGCGTGTTTATCCTACTGTTTCTTCGTCTGCTTCGCACCAACAGTGACGGAGGCGGCAGCGGCCGGCTTCTGCTGCCTCTTCTTTTTGTTCCACGGCGCGTACGAGTTGATGAACATCTGCGCGAAGAGAATGAAGTTCACCACCGCAATGAAAATGTTCACACGAGTAGAGCTCCACGGGGTGCCAGAGCACGCACCAGGGGCGGTGTCGCTCCTCCCGGCTGCAATATCGAGGTACTTGTTGTGGGTTATGGTGATGATGAACGCCAGACCAGACAACATCTGAGCAATCTGGATAAGAGTAATAACAGGCGCGAAGGGCTTCACCTGTCTCTTGAGTCCAGCTTCTGCGAGGGCAAAGTAGAAGTACATGATGGTGTGCACGGTGTAGTTGAGAGAGGCAGAGAAGTAGAGAGCGCTGCTACCAACGGCGTACTCGTGCCAGACAAAAAGAAACGTTGTGACGTGGTGGAACCACTGTAAGAAGGGCAAGTCTTTCTTACCACTGAGAAGCAGAAAGACCGTGTCCATAAACTCAGGCAGCTTGGAGATCACGAAAAGGCCAAGGGCAAGGCCAACAGGACCCTCGTAGTAGTTCTTGTTGTCCAACGTGCAGAGGGTGTTACGCAGGCCGCTCTTCTTGACGCTGTCAAGGACGTAGGGGGTCACCGTGGTGGTGCCGTAGAGAGAGAAGACGGAGAGAAACAGGTTCCACATAACCCAAGGGATACGGAGCCAGGCAGGCTTCTGGCGAACCCCCTTCGCATCCACAGGGCCCGGGGGCAGCACGCGTGAGATGATAGCAGGGCCCTTAAAGACAAAGGCGAGGTAGAGACCGGCAAGGAAGATCGCCACGTCATCGTGCGCGCGCAGCCACTCGCGCAGGGCGTATCCGTCGTAGTTCTCGGCTATATTGTTAATCCACTCCATTATCCAAAAGAAGAAGAGATGCGCTTGTGTCGATCCTAATAATTGCCTTTGATACCCCTTTCTTTTCTTTTTGTCTCTCTCTTTCTCTGAGGAATAATAGGTATAGGTATATATATATTATTGATCAATCTATGTGCATTTGTATTGCGTGATAGTCAAACAAACAAATAGCAAAAAAAAAGTTTGCGAGAAAGAAAGAGAAGGAGAGAGATGGATACAGTGGAATATAAAAATAAAGAGAGAAGACTACATAACGCGTTCCTTTACCAAAGAAATCACTTGCACATCAAACAGAGCAAAATGTTATCTATGTGCTCGCATTGATATCACCATCACATTTTTTTCTTCTCTCTCTCTCTATATATATATATTTAAAGTTAATAAATTCGTATATAACGTTATATATTTCCTACTACATCTTCATTTTTCTCATTTACTAATTTCCTTCGCATACGTTCGTACTCAATTTTTTTTTCCTTCTCACGCCTTTTCTCACTTTATCTATTTATTTAAGAGTTGATATCAGCCAAGTAGACCTCTAGCATGTCTATTCCCTTCACTTTTTCTTTTTTTGCCTTTATTGATCTCATGAAGAGTAAAAATAAAGCGCATTTGCCAAAAAAAAAAGAGAGAATCGAGTTAAACAATAACAATAATGAAAAGTTTAGAAAGTGATAGCAAACAGCAATCAAAGCACTGAATAAACAAATAAATAATAAAAGAGGGAAAAAGGGAAGATAAGAAGAGCAAAGACTAGGTGCCGTAATTCTTCATTCTTCTTCAAGTATATATATCTATTCCTGGACATGTTCCCTTCCTTCCTCCCCTCTTCTTCTTTTTTTTTTTTTATCTACCGTTTCTTGTCCAAGGTGACTTTTTACATACGCTAGTCTACTCGTAACTTCCTCCATTTTCTCCCGTTACTTTCTTAAAGTTTATCTCCAATGTGTATATATATATAAAACCCCATTTTGTATACCTTGTTATATCCGACACATAAAGTAACGATAAATAAATAAATAAATATATATATATATATATATATATAGTAATAAAGATAGGCGTCGGAACAAAACCTGTATTTTTTTTTAAAAAAAAGAATGATAAAAAACAGAAAAAACAACGCAAATGTTAAACACCACTTAAAGGAAAAAAAAAAGGTCCTAAAAGGCAACCTTTTTTTTTTTGAAAGAGTACAGCGCATAACACTGATAGAAAATAAAAAGGCTCACGCTTCATTATGTGATGTCACAAAGATAGATAAATAGAAAGGGAAAGAGAAGAAACGAAACTTATTCTTGTAGCTTCGTTCAAAAGGAGAAAAAACACACACACACACCAAAAGAAACGAAAAAAAAAACTGTATCACATGCGCTGCACTGAATAGAAGAGAAATAGGAAAAAGAAGAGAAAAAAAGCAAAAAATAAAATAAGGTATACCAGCCATCGTGATTGCACACACCATCAGCATGTAGATCTGGAACCCCCTTTTGCTTTTTTTGTTCCCCTCTCCCATTATCATCATCATCATCATCATCATTTATATATATATATATATTGCACCATTTCTTTCAGGCCAACTTCCCTTCGTATGTTCTTTCCCCCTCCTTTCTCCACTGAGCTATAACGTATGTTCCTGTCCCTCCTCCTCACTTTCTAATGAGAACTCACCCCCACACTCGCTTTTTCCTCCTCTCATTTCCTTTTATTTTTTAATTTTTTTAAATCATTATATAAAAGATGTACTTTCGCTTCTCGCTTCCCCCCCCTTTCAATTTTCCTTCACTCGACCTTCTTCTCCATCTCCTGTCCTGCGGTCTTCTTCTTGCTCGCCTTTGGCTTGCAGTAGGAGTTGTAGAAAAGTTGGCTAAACAGATAGAGATAGGAGAGGTACATGATGCTGCCGAACCGCGCGGTCGCCTGGTTCACCGCGCAGGGAAGTTTCTCGATATTATCAATCCCCGCACTGTAGGAGGAGCTGTTGACGCAGTACGAGTAGAACGTCACCAAGGAACCACCCACCATCTGGGCAATCTGAATACCGGTAATGAAGGGGGCAAACCGACGCACAAGCTTCTTGAAGCCGCAAGAGCAAAGGAAAAAGTAGCCATACATGACGGCGTGAACAGAAATGTTCATACTGGCAAAGATGGCCATGGTAGAGTTGCCGGCGGCGTAGCTGAGCCAGCCAAAAAGCAGCACAGACACGTGGTGATACCAGTGCAGGAACGGCGGTGTCTTCTTCTTCTGAAGAATAAGCCAGAGGGTATCCACGAGCTCAGGAATCTTGCTGAGAAGAAAGAGGCCCGTCCAGGAACCACACGGGGTCGTGTACACAAGCTCATCGCGAGCGTCGCACACGGTGCTGTGCACGCCGTTGTTCTTGAAGGACGTGAGCAGCGGTGGCACCATTACGATCATTCCAAAGAAAGAAAAGGAGGAAAGAAGAAAATTCCAAAATATCATGCAGCCTTGAAGCCACGTTGGATCGCTGGGAAAGACCTTCTTGCCGTTCTCCAGCACTTTAGGTGGAGGGTTCTCCCCAAGTAACTTTGTTGCCAATCCAGGACCATAGCGGACCATGCCCAAGTAGAGGAAAGCGAGGTAGACAGAAATATCGGGGTTGGCCAGCATCGCCTCCTTCACAGCGAGGCCGCTGACGTACTCCCCAAAGGGAAACATTGATGTATATATATGTGTGTGTGTGAAGAGAAAAGACAATGTATATTTTTTCCTAACACTAAAGCACACCGTAGGAGCCCTCTTATTCTATCTAGTTTTTATGTGCTAGGGAGGGGGGTGGGGGATGTGTTGTTCAACAAAAAGAGTGAACGCTGGTATGGATTTGAAGCTGTCGTGAGAATGACATATATATTGAAGTGTGTAGAGAAAGAGAAAGGGGAAAAAAAATAGAGCAATGATACTATACAAGAGAGAAAGATAAAAGAAAGGGGAAATCGCAAATGAGAGGAAAAAAATATAAATATCTGATTTTTTTTTTTGCTTTTTTTTATTACGAAGCGTCAAACTGAAGCACACAACTTTGGAAAAAAATATGACGACAGTGTGGACCATTGAAAAGAGTTACACAGGATAAGTATTGTGCGTGTAAGCTGGCGCGGTACCAGGGATCAAAAGAATGCAAGAGAGAAAAGAAACACATATGCGCCTCTCTCTCTTTCTATCTCTCTCTCCCTCTCTTCTTTGTGAATATCTCTCACCTATTTGTTTCTACTTTTTCTCGTTCCTCCTTTTCCAACTCTACTTTCATTTCTTCTTATAGATACCACCGCAGTTTCAATTATATAAAAATAGTTAAGTTTTTCTTCTTCCTTCTTTTTTTTTAAAAAGAAGATGAACACATTCGCATTTCAAAACAAGAAAAAAAACATTTGGTTTCTCATCTATTTTTTCCTTCTTTCTGTCTCTCTCTCTCCTTCTAAGTTCCCACGCATAACAATAGAAAAAGAAGAGGCACTAAATAAAATAAGGGACCATTTACAAGAACACACCAAGCGGTACATTATATACGTGTGCGCACTCTCACCCACTCGCTCCGGCAAATATAATAAATTGACGGCCTTTTTTTTTTTTTTACGAAGAAGGTAAGAATCGTGTACTTCCTTCTTGTCGTATATATCACTTCACCCATTTTCTTCATTACATGTACTCGCTTAGCCGATGCACTTCCCTTCTTCTCTCCCGTTACACTTTCACACACACACACACACACATATATACACACCACTCTTCATGAACAATAATCGCCTTGCAACTATTCTTTTTTTTTTTTCTCTTGTTGTTTAACTTCCCTCAATTTTTCTCCTCAAGAAAACATACTAGAATGAGAGCCTTGTTGTTGACAATCTTCATTGCATTTTTTTTTTTTCCCACCTCGTTAGATATTGTACTCTCTCGCACTGTATGTGCCTCCGAGTATCGTGTGTGATGACCACACAAGCACACCCAATCATGCATACAAACAACAACAAAAAAAAAACATATATGTGCATCTATACACTAAGATGTGTTTTCCTTTTTTTTTTTGTATTCATATAGGCATAGATATAGTACGCCAGGAACGATACAAGTGCATGTAAAAAATATTTAAATGAAGGGTATAGCAGTGCGGTTACATGCTACCTCAATATATATCAATACATGTCCATAAATATATAAATATAAATATAAATATATATATACATATCCATATATATATGCATCCCCTACGTAGTCTCACATAAAAAGCCATTTAACCTGGACTTGCCCAGGACACATATTATGGGCCTACATCTAACACAGCAGCAGCCCACCTAGCCTCCTTTTTGTATTGTCGTATTATACCAGCATAATGAAAGCTCAACAATTGTTTCGTTCCTACATTGGGAAATAGTAACAAAAGAAAACAAAAACAGCAGTAGCAGTAGAGAAACGACGACAGTGACGCCTACGACAATAAGCGACTCCGCAAAAGAAGCAAAAAAAAAAAGAGGGTATACGTTCAAGTGTGCGTGCGTAGAAGAAGAGAAACGGGGCTGAGCGTGGGATAGAAGAAGAAAAAAGAAATCCTGCCAAAAGCACATTTACGTTAAAAAATTTTCTCTCCCTTTCTCTCTCTCTCTATATATATATGTGTGTGTGTCTACACAGGCAGTATCCACCTGTTTTGGTGGTGCACGTGTAGATGTGAAAAGAAAAAGGAGAGCAAAGACACACAAACACAAACTCACTTCTTTATGATTAAAAAACAACAACCAAATGATGAATTGCGAGTTGCGTGTACTTCGCGCTTCCGCATCGTCTTCAAAAAGTTTAGATAGCAATAATAAGCATAAAAAAAATGATATACCCTAAAGAAAAAAAAAGAAGGCATCCTCATACAGACACACACACACGCACGCACGCACACAAGACTCAAGCAGCAACAGTAAATAGAAGGCTGTATTAACATCTTGTGATACATACATACGCTTGTAAGATGAAACAAACAGGCAAACAACAACAACAATAATGATAACAATAAAAACGGCACATCAAAACAACAACAACAATGAATGCATCACGCAGAGTATCATCTTTTTTTTTTTTGTCCCATCTCCTCATTTTCTAACTTTTTAGTTGGCCTTGTTCTTGCCTTCTCCATTCTTGGGCGAATTGGAGCTGGAGCGCTTCTTGGAGCCGCTGCGGATCGGCTTCTTAGCGGCATCTGAGGGCTTCTTCGTCAAGTAGCTGTCCTTGAACAGCTTGCTGAAGAGCACAAAGTAGGAGGCGTACATCATGAACCCAAGGCGCGCATTACCAGCGTTTGACTGGCAGCCGCTGTCAGTGATATAGACGTTGCACAGCGTGTACACGGTCACCGCCGTGCCCACCACCATCTGAGCAATCTGCAGAAAGGTGATGAATGGCGCGAAGGGACGGACGACCTTGCGGTAACCCAGCGCGCACATCAGATAATAAAAGTACATGATGGAGTGCACGCCGTAGTTCATGCTAGCAAAAACAAGTCCAGCGGAGATCTTGTACACGTACGCGTGCCAGCAGTAGAGCATGACAGTGATGTGGTGGTACCAGTGCAGGAAGATGATGCGCTTCTTCTGGAAAACAAGAAACGCGGTGTCGATCATCTCCGGGATCTTGCTGAGAATAAAAAGAGCGACAAAGACGCCAACAGGTCCATCATAAAACTGGGTAGGATGCCAGCGGCAGATGCTGTTGAAGAGGCTGCCGCTAAGGACCTCCATCTTGCCCTTGTTGCTGCGATCTGGGACCTCATAGGTTTCGCTGAACACCATCTTGTACATCATCGGCAGAGTATAGTAGGCGCCAAGGAACGAAAAAGTTGTGAGGAAGAGGTTCCAGAGGATGTTGAGAGTCTTGAGCTGGTATGGCTCGCGTTGCTTCATGAAGTTCTCCGGGATGTAGAGGACCATAATGAGATACAAAGCGGTGGCCAGGACTGGTATCTCAACGTGCTCCGTCATCCAGTACGTGAGCGGATCGCCCTCAAAGTTGTCAAACCAGTTCTTAAACGCAATCACGTGCTCCATGATTACCAAAGGCAATGAAATATATGTATAAGTATATATGTTAATATATAAATATATCCCAAGGAAAAGGGGGTGGGTGGGTAGACTCTAAAGTGGTACACGCACACACGTACACAGTTCAATCTCTTTTTTTTTTCTAATCTTCCTTTCTGTGAGTACACTTTAGAGATTTTTATCGTAAATGATAAAAAAAGTTTTTCATAAAGAGAAAAAGGGTGAATAAGTAGTAGTAATAATAATAGCGATACAGAGAGAAGTCAATAGTTTTATCCATTCATTGAAGTGGTATCCACTCTTCCACTGAGTGCCGGTGCTGTGTGGGCACGTAACGCAAAAAAAACAAAATATTGTATTCTCATTCTTATAAAAGAAAAAAACATTGCTTTTTTTAAAAAAATCACATTTCACTCCAATACGATCTGTTTTGTCTATCTCTCTTTATTTTTCTTCTTCACATCTCTTTTCCTTTACCATAAGCTTGGCGTAGTACAGCTCGCTTACAGTTTTAAAAAAAAAAAATAAGAAAAAAAATAAGGGGGAAGTCAAAGAAAAAAACTATTACACCATAAAAAACAAGAATGCTACATCCAAACACACATGTTTATTTTTTATAGTAAGCACAATTAGCAAACAACAATATTAAATATTATTAATATTACAATTTAAAAAACAAAAACAAAGTATGATATATATATATATAGATATGATAGAGATCAAACGGAGCAAAATGCACAGTATCTTCTGCAACCCTTCAATCAAAGGCGACCACTACTTACAACTACAACAACGGTGCACCCACGCACACACAGACACAAAAAGAAAAAAAATATATATGGTGGTTTTTATTTTATTTCATCTTTAAAACTTTTTTTAAATACTCTTCCTGTTTGCAGTTTCACAAGCAACAGCAAAAAAAAAAAAAATAGCGAAAGAAAACGAATCCCAGTGTGATGTATGTATATATATATATATTTCCCCCATCATCATCATCATTTTTTTTTTTTTTAAAGTTGCTCCACATGTTCGCGAAAATGAGAGCTGTCACTAGTGTGTGTGTGTGTGTGTGTGTGTGTGTATACTTCTTGTGTGTGTGTGTCTGTGCACATACATGTGTGATTGAGGCACTTTCTTTTTTTCCCTCTTCTTTCGAATGTATTACCTCCTTTTTTTGTGTGTGTTGATGATTATGGAAAGCAGAAAAAGAGTATACACACAAAGGGCTGCATGCGCGTATTCGGATATATATATATATATATATATATATAAAGAACAAACAAGCAAGAAAGAAAACGAAGAGAATATATGTAGGTCCCTCTCTCGCTCCTAGCAAGCATGATTTATATATATAAATATATATATATTTCTTCTTCCTTTTCTTGACGGGAGTTATTAGCACTATAGATACACATGCTAACGTACTAACACACGCCATTTATTTTTTCAAAGAAAAATAAATGTCATCTATTATTTTTCTTTTTTTTCCTTGAAGCTTCATAGCAATTTTTCCTTTTCTCCTCTCTTCCTCCCCCCCCCTCTCCTTTCTCCATCGCGCGTATATACACAAACTATCCTCCTTCTCCTTTTGCAACATATTTCTTGTTTCAAAAAAAAAAATATGCCTTGGGAATGCATACGAAAAAACAAAGATAGCGAAACCAACAACAACAACACCAACAACAACAACAACAACTGGAGGAAGCAAACAGGAATGGTATCTCATCAAATAATGCAATTATTGATGCTGCCAATTTTAAAGCCATGCTTCGCTATCAACAAGCAAGCAAGCAAGTAGGTAAGTAAGGAAAGGGTATATATATATAGCAACAAAAGAGAGAGAGAGAAACAAAATAAAGGTAAAAAAACATAAGAAAAACTTCCAAATATATCTCATGATAAACCAATAAGTTCTACCACACCAGAGTATTCAATAATAATCTGCTCTTTTGTTTCCTCAAAAACTCTTTCTCTCCTCCTCCCTCTCTATTTATCTTTCACTACTCTTGGATAATTAGTTTACTTGCTCTTCTTTCCGTTGTCCACAGTACCTGCCGTNGAGGTGTTCTCGCAGTCCCGCTTGCTACCATACATGTAGTAAAGCGAGGAAATCTCAATCAAGGTGCCCACCACCATTTGGATTATCTGCACCAGAGTAATAAGAGGCGCAAAGCGGCGGATGTACGGGCGGTAGCCCAGGGAGCACATAAAGTAATAAAAGTACATGATGGAGTGCACGCCGTAGTTCATTCCACAGAAGATGAGACCGGGAGGAGTTTTGTGAATGAAGCCGTGCCAGCAGAAGAGCATGACGGTGATGTGGTGGTACCAGTGCAGGAAGATGATGCGTTTCTTCTGGAAAACAAGAAACGCGGTGTCGAGCATCTCCGGGATCTTGCTGAGCGTGAAGAGAAACATAGCAAACCCGACTTTGCCGTCCATAGCGGTTTCATGGTGCCAGACACACAAGGTGTTGTACCACCCTCCATTGACTATAAACGTTGTGCCACGAATCGTGTGTACCTCGTAGCTGTCTGCGAAAAGCATTGTGTACAAGCCAGGGAGGGTATGATACGCGCCTATAATGGAAAATAGGGTAAGCCCAAGGTCCCAGATGGTGTTGAGCCTCTTGAGGTGGTACGGCTCACGGTTCTTCATGAAACTCTTAGGGATGTAGAGTACCATGTAAAGGTAAGCAAGAACCGCAAGTACAGGTATCTCAACATGATTGTTCATCCAGTTACCTGCAGCTTTACCGTCGAAGCTATCGGCCCATTCGCTGATAACAGCTAGCATTTTTATATATAATATAAAAGAAATCTCGAAAGCGATAACTGATCTATGCGTGAAGGAAGATACACACGTGCGTCCGTATGTGTGTGTGTGTGTGTGAGTACAACCAGCAAGCAAAAATAAAAAGAATAATAATAATAAAAAGAATGTTGCTCAAGGAGACCCCGCCACTAGAGCAAAATTTATCGATCTTTCACTCTCTCTCTCTCTATATATATATATAAATGCGTACTGCGGAGCTCAATTCTAAGTGTAAGACAGTGAAACAAGAATAATAACAACCGAAAATAGAAAGGAAAGAGAGAGAGAGAGAAAAGTATTGTGTTTCTTAAAGAGGAGACTGTTTAGAATATATGATAGTGTAACCACCAATAGTCATTTCTCATATTTTCTTTCTTTCTCTTATTCAATACGTGCGAAAGAGCGTACCGCAGCAACAGCAGTGTACCATGCTGAGAAACATGGCTCTTTCACCTCCCTCGTTCTCTCACAAGCGTGTGTGTACACGTGCTGCTGGCAACGTAAAAGATATATGGAAAAACACACGCACATTTTTTTTTTAAAAAGAATAATAATCTTTTTTGTTTCCTTTTTCCCCCCCTCTCTCTGCATTTGAAAGCAAAAGGAGAGAAAAAAAAAGAGCAAACAAACAACTCACACGCAGACGGACAGACACACACACGCACACACACATGCAACCTTCACACAACAATATACACGCGCATCTCGTTTGGCGTTTCCTTTTTTTTTTTTCTGCTCCTACCTGTTATCTTTTCATATTATTATAATAATTTTTTTTTTTTAAGCTGCACACATGCACTTCATCATGAAGTGATTATACATATTCACCCACGTATACGCACACACATAC
>JASANZ010001772.1:0-14579 GCA_030849805.1 Sergeia podlipaevii | reverse complement strand
AGACCCACACCCGCAAGGTCGCCAACCAGAAGGTCGAGGTCGCCGCCTACCAGAAGAAGTAAGAGCATTTATGCCCGAACCTGGCTATGATATTTTTTCTTTATCTTTTACTAAAACTAATGATCCACTTGCGCGCCCTATTTTTTTTATGTCGTGTGCATGCTTGCGTGTATCACGTATAGTGTGCTGAGCTTAGGCACACGACCAAATCTTGTCCCCACTGCTCGCAATCCATTTAACGTACCTTGCTTTTCATTATTTGCCGTTATTTTGCTGTGAATTTTCTCTTTCTTTTCGTGCATGCCGTGCACGTTTGCTTCATTGCCTTTTTAATGTAACTTCTAGTTATAGCTTCTTTTCAGTGCATCATCAAAATTTTCGACTTGAGCATTTATATCTTGCAATAACTGGTGCGTTCTTACGAAAACAATACATTTTTTTTTTTGATTTCCTTAAGTCAGAATGAACATGAAGTCCTCCACCCTGGTGTGCTGCGCTGCCGTCGCTTTAGTGACCGCGGCCAGCGCGGCTGTCTCGTGCACTGATGTGTATCCCCAGTCTGCGGCGTTTTTTGGCTCAATGGGGTGCGCATCCGCGCTGATCTTTGCGAACCTGGGTTCTGCATACGGCACAGCCAAGTCTGGCGTTGGCGTTGCGCATCTCGGTATCCTGCATGCTGAGCGCATTATGCGCGGTATCGTCCCTGTGGTGATGGCGGGTATTTTGGGTATTTATGGCCTCATTGTGTCTGTCATTATCAACAACAACATCAAGACTGAGGAGAATGCGTATTCCTCCTTTGCCGGCTACCTTCACTTTGGCGCTGGACTGGCAGCTGGCCTTTCGTCTCTAGCGGCCGGTCTTTCCATTGGCATTGCTGGTGACGCCTCTGCTCGTGCGTACGGCAAGCAGGAGAAGATTTTCGTAGCCATGATTTTGATGCTTATTTTTGCCGAGGCACTCGGTCTCTACGGCCTGATTATCGCACTGCTGATGAACAATACCGCCAACAAGGTGCCCAAGTACAACTGTGCTTAAGTGTGGTGATTCTGTACCTTTCTTTTTAGTATTCTTTTTTCAGCTCGTCCCATCAATGTGATGAGGAGGCGAGCGTGATATCGTGATAAAGCACTTTTTTTTTGTTTCGTACTGTAGGAGGAATTTTTACTTTAAATGATATATCGCACTCTTGAAGATCATATGCACAAAGGACACATTGGTGTCATTCATGGAGAGGTGGGGCGTACAGAGTGTGACACGGCTTTCCCTCCTTCCCTTTTTATTTTTGCCCTTTTTGCTGGTGATAAATCTTTTTTGTTGACTGCAAAGCGCCGCGATTGCATATGGTTCTTATTTTCGTTTTCGATTTGCTCCCACTTTATTATTAAAAATAAACTTTGTACATCTTGATCTAGTAGGACTAGCATCAGTTAGCGCCTTATAAATTGTTTTACATTTACCTTCTCAGAGTGAACATGAAGTCCTCCACCCTGGTGTGCTGCGCTGCTGTCGCTTTAGTGACCGCGGCCAGCGCGGCTGTCTCGTGCACTGATGTGTATCCCCAGTCTGCGGCGTTTTTTGGCTCAATGGGGTGCGCATCCGCGCTGATCTTTGCGAACCTGGGTTCTGCATACGGCACAGCCAAGTCTGGCGTTGGCGTTGCGCATCTCGGTATCCTGCATGCTGAGCGCATTATGCGCGGTATCGTTCCTGTGGTGATGGCGGGTATTTTGGGTATTTATGGTCTCATTGTGTCTGTCATTATCAACAACAACATCAAGACTGAGGAGAATGCGTATTCCTCCTTTGCCGGCTACCTTCACTTTGGCGCTGGACTGGCAGCTGGCCTTTCGTCTCTAGCGGCCGGTCTTTCCATTGGCATTGCTGGTGACGCCTCTGCTCGTGCGTACGGCAAACAGGAGAAGATTTTCGTAGCCATGATTTTGATGCTTATTTTTGCTGAGGCACTCGGTCTCTACGGCCTGATTATCGCACTGCTGATGAACAATACCGCCAACAAGGTGCCCAAGTACAACTGCGTGTAAGAGAAGAGTGAAGTACCTCAAAGGGAAATAGAACGTAAGTAGTGTAGAAATGCTGTTTTTGTTTCTCTTTTGTTTGCATAGCAGTTTTTATTTATTTATGTAAGATGTTTTTTTTTTTTGTTGGTTTCTTAGCGTACTAGATAAAGTCACACACATACAGAGAGAGAGGGAGAGAGAGAGAGTGGTTAACTTTGCCTGCGGAAGACGTCTTTTCTTCTTTGACGTCGTTGATGAATGCTTTTTTTTTTTAAAAAAAAAGTTAAACATGATTGGGAACATTGCTGCCTCTTTAGCGTCTTTCACACACTTGTCACTACTTCCTTTATTTTCTTTCTCTCTACATAAAAAGTGATGTTGCAGCGTGTAGCTTTTTCAAAAATTCAGAGGCATGGAGGTGCAGCCGCTCCATTGTTTCTTGCATTAGGACTACTGTTATTGATAGGTTTGCCTGTTTTTAAGGCAAGAAGCACGTACATCGACGAAAACGCAATTGGGCACATGTCGCCTCATGTGACGGTATTGGCAGCTACATACAACGTCATCGATACAACTGTAAACAACAGCATACGACTTCTTCGGGGAACACGTTCTCCAGGCTCCGAAGTGGTGGCAGTGTACGTGAATACCGCGTATGCCGCATCGATCGCGCTTGCCAACGTTCTCATCGAATCCATGCGCACGGACAATCGCCTTTCGAGTGACGTTTTGTTCTTCTTTGTTGATGAATCCAAGCATTGGCCGCTTCCACAGTCATACACTAGGGCCGCGTTGGTGATAAACATATCATCCTTGGATACTCTTGATCTATGCTACGATTTTTATGGCAAGAATGGAATTCAACCCAATCAGGATTTGGTAAACTCAGCGGTGGAGAGTGGCGAGCTTGACGGAGCCAACATTGGATACCTTTGCCGAAAGAATATAGCCCCTGGTAGCGACATTCATCCCGTGAGACACTTCCTTTACTCGCTAGAGAATGCTGTGCAGATATCTCAGCAAGCAATGAGGTGGCACGAGATTCCCACGCATGGTATCAGCACTCTGTGCATTTCTAGTTATGAAGGCAGTATTCCACCGAAGGGAGGGAACCGGCACGTTCGAGATCTGGCGCTAATTCTGAAAAAGGAGATCGTGGCACTCAATGGACTAGAAGAACGCTTTCACCACTCCACTTACGTGTGGATATCTGTGGACACAAGTAGGTATGTGGAGTTTGACGTCGCTCAAGGGTGTATCGCGTTGTTCGTTGCTACGCTGTTATCGTCTGCTTACTCTATCTACCAAGGACGGGGCGTGAAGGTATCTCCATTCATAGCGCTTCTATGGTTTACACCGCTGCTTGCACACGCGTCGTTCGCGACTGGAGGCCCTTTTTTGTTTATTGCGACGTCCTTATTGCTCCCGGTGTTTTTTGCGACAGCCATGCCAGGGCACTCAGGAAGCGTGGCGTGGGCGACTATCAACGCACTTTTTCTTTGTACCTTGCTTGTACTAAGCCCGGCAACTGGTCTGCTTGCTGGAGCTGGTGTTGCCATCCAGTTTTTATCTCTTCACCATTTTTTTTGGCATCCTGTGATGCTTTCTTTGACTATGTTCATGGCATGGGCTGTCTTCTTCTATTTTATCGTACATTTAGAAATGCCATTAATGAGCATTAATGGCGCTGCAGAGACCTTTATTAGCGGATTTATCTACCCTAATGCCATATGGATATCCAGCCGTCTTCTTGTATGCATAGCACGTGGAGATGTACCTGCGTAGCGATCAACTTGGAACGAATTACATATAGGTACTTTTCTTTTCAAAGAAAGGGAAAGGCGTATGAGGCATGTGCACACTGAAGTTCTCCGTTCAGGTTTTTTTTTTTTTTTTTTGCAAGACTTCTCGTCTTTCATTCATTTTCGTTTTTAGGTTTTATGCGACAACGACAAACAATTGCAGCAAAGTAAAGCCAGCCAGAACGCATGCCATTTTTTTATTTATTTATTTGACATGCTACAATGAAGAAGAAGGTACACTGTCAATAACCAGTCCATTTACTGTGCTATGCCTCAACTGTTTCGTGAGCCGATCTTACAAAAAAAAAAAAAAGAATGGCAGAGTTTTAGCGAGCCTGCGCGCCAGTTTTCAATGATGTACTTTTTTCTTCTTCTTTTTTCTCCTCTCTATTTTGCGTTTCTTTTTACATAGGTTTACGAAGAAAAGATGTCTAAGCGCACAGTTAAGATGGGCGTGATGGGCCGCTACGGCGCCCGCTACGGTGCCAACGGCCGCAAGCGCGCCAAGAAGCTTGAGGTCTCCCAGCACGCCAGGCACTTCTGCTCCTTCTGCGGTAAGTTCGCCTTCCGCCGTAAGGCTGTAGGCATCTGGCGCTGCGACGGCTGCAGCAAGACCGTTGCTGGTGGCGCTTACACTCTGAGCACCCCTAACAACAGCACTGTCCGCTCCACCGTACGCCGTCTTCGCGAGCTCTCGAAGAACTAAGTAAGCCAATGTATTTGCTTTGATTTTACACCATTAAAGAAAAACAAAAAACAGTGATTTCTATCTGAAGAGAGATGCATGGAGAATCGTCTTTGCGTTTGGATGAAGTGGGGGGGGGTGAAGGAGAGTTGAAGCGGCGCATTCCGCTTTTGCTTTACCACATGAGAATGGTGCATACAGAGTTTTACCATCTCGCACCCCAATTTGTTTGACGTGTTTCCTTTTTCCCCAAATCAAATATGCACGTTTATTGCTGTCTACTGCGTATCTTCTTTTTCTCTCTTCTGTTTTTACCATTTTTTAAACGTTGATTTTATGTGATTGGCTCTCTCTTTCACACACACACAGTTTTTTTTTTTTTGCACACACATACACACACACATCTCTATATAGTCGTATTTGCTAATCATTTATCCTTTGCAGTGATTGTAGCACACTGATATTTCCGCACATACATTCCTTGCCGTATTTTTTTGTTGTTCTTTTTTTTTTTTTTACCTTTGCCCCAATAAGCTGGCCTAGTCGCTTTTTTTTTTTTGCCACTTTCTTTATATTGAACACGTTGGTAGAGAAGAGAACAGCAACAACAACAACAGCGGCCGTTATCAGTAATGTTCGCTTCCAAGACAGAGTACGACCGGGGGATCAACACCTTCAGTCCAGAGGGCCGCATCTTTCAAATTGAGTACGCTATTGAGGCTATCAAACTTGGGAGTACGAGTCTAGGCATTCGAACTCCAGAGGGTGTGATTATTGCCGCCGAAAAGCGTGTGCCATCTTCACTGGTTGTGCCGTCCAGTATGAATAAAATACTTGAGATTGATCATCACATTGGTGCTGTCATGAGTGGCATGGTTGCCGATGCACGAATTCTTATAGAGCACGCACGTGTTGAGGCCCAGAATCACCGATTTACCTACAACGAACCCATGTGCGTCGAGTCATGCACGCTTGCTACATGCGACCTTTCCATTCAGTTTGGTGAGAGTGGGGGTAAGAAGAAGCGGATGTCCCGTCCATTTGGTGTATCCCTACTCATAGCTGGCGTGGACAGCAAAGGCCCTCAGCTTTGGCAGACAGACCCCAGTGGCACCTATACCCGCTACGATGCCCAGGCAATTGGCGGAGGTGCGGAGGCAGCTCAAACTGTCTTTACGGAGCGTTACCATCGCAACATGACTCTTGAGGAGGCCGAGACGTTGGCTGTAAGCATTTTGAAGCAGGTAATGGAAGACCAGCTTACAAAGGAAAACATTGAAGTTGCTTCTGTGCGCGCTGACGACGGCAAGCTGCACATATACAACCCCGACGCTATTCAATCTATAATGAACCGCCTCAAGGATTAACTGCTCTTTATTGGGTAGTGCGTGCACCGGAGAGGCGCTTTCTCCGGTGCAAAAAAAAAGAGAGAGGATGACTAGGAACGCGCCTTTTATTATTATTATTGTGCAAGGACACAAATTCCCTTTGCCTTTCACGTTTCTGTTTCTTTTTTTTCTTTGTCGTTGTCATTGCCTGAACGGAAGCACACGTTATGCGCCATAAATTTACATCAAACTATGACTCAATGGCTGCATTTTCTTTTTGACCCCTGTCACAATTATCAACGAAAAGGTCGCTGTTTTTATTTATTTGGTTGAAAGTCTCGATCACTGAGTGGACGTGACTTTCCCCCCCTTTTTGAGGTCTTCTTTTCTATTATTGTTATTATTGGTATGAATGCCATGCTGCCTGGGAGGAGCACAGTCTAGGAGAGCGGTCAGGCGTGTATATCGAACAAGAATTCAAATTTTGAAGAATAGTATCAGAAAAGAATGAGGTGAAGAGAGAGAGAGAGAGGCAGGCCGCACTATGTCTCGAGTCAACAAAAGGCTCATGTATCTCTATATATGTTTCCGCCTTTGTTGATGTGTTTGAGTTGCTTCCCCTTGAGTATGTTTTGCTTCGTAATTGCTGGCGAGAGCACATGCGTTCTACGTACTGGTGCGTACAAACACATAGCACAGCTACTTTTTCTTCCACTTCTTTTTTTTTTTAAACATTTTTTGATCTCGTCATCTATATTCTTTAACTCTCGTTGCAAGTGAATTGTGAAAGAGCAACCACATAGTCAACTGGTTCGAGGAGGCTGTGGTGATTCCTTTTCGAGGAATCAAGACGTATTGTCCGTTCAACATTCAAATAAACAAATAAAAGGTAAAGCCAGACAAGCAAAAGTCAAAAGGAACATTTTTCTTCAATTTCTTGCTTCTCATCATGGAGACGGTAAACCAAGAAAATGACCTCCAGGCAGTTCCTGCACAGCCAACAACTACTCTTGATGCAGACGCAGAAAAGCGGGTCGCGTCAGCTACTAAATTTCTCGTTGACCCTCGCGTTAGGCGATCCTCTGTGGAGCAAAAGGTGAGCTTTCTCAAATCCAAAGGCCTCTCCAGTGACCTAATCGTGCGTGCGTTTGAGCAAGCCGGCACACCAATAACTCTGGAGCGAGTTAATTCTGTTCGTTACGTTCCGCCACCATCCGCAGAGCCAACACAGCAGAGTTCAACGCCACTGTCGCAGCCAAACACATTCACTGCTGCTCCAATGTCCACTTATGTTTCCACACAGTCGCGCCCGACTTCAACTGTGAGCCACACTCTTTTCCCCCAAGTACCGCCCCCTCAACCACCTCCACAGTCAACCAGGCCCGACTGGAGAGACGCCGTTATTGCGGTTGGTGCTGCTGCACTCGCCGGGCTTGCTTCTGTGAAACTGTTTAAACAGTATTCCCCTTATGAACTGCGTCGCAAGTCGGAGAAGCGACAGCACCTTGGTACACGACGGCGTGCAACACGTGCGTACTCTGGTAGTGAGACGGATCGATCTTCCCATCCACCGTTGCCAGCAGCGCCGTTTTCACGTGATGCGCAGTCAAAGGAGCTGGAGGTCAACGAGGAAGTGAAGCGCCTAACAGCTGACTTAGTGGAGACGAAGGAGGCACTTGCGAATGAGCGGAAGCGCGGCGCAGACTTAGCAATTTCCGCGGCAAAGGTGCGAGCGGAGAAGCAGCAGCTAAGTAGGACGAATGAGAAGCTTAGCCAGGAAGTGAGTGACCTGAAAGAAAAGCTTGAGCTTCTCGAAAAGAAGGACGAGGAAAGGGAGGAGCCTGAGGTGTTTGGAGAGAACCTTGGTGACCTGGACACGGGTGGTGTGGAGCATTTGTTTCCCAAGCCCGAAGAACCAGCAACGCAAGCACAGGAAGGTGCTACTGAGGTGACGGAAAGCGTTGGTGCTGATTTGACAGTTGACGGCACTGGTAGCGCTGTGCCTATGGAAGATAGAGATGGTTCAGGCGAGGCAGCTCCGGCCAGTGATGCCGCTGTACCCGACACGCAGGAAGAGAAGGAGACACAAGGTGCTACTGTTCCCGATGAGCAGTAACCGATATGCATTTGCAAGGAATAAGACCGTGAAAAGATTTTGCGCGCATACATTTTTGTTTTTGATTCCTTTATAATTGTTGAAGGTACAGGTACCTCGATTTCCCAAAAGATTCTTTTTTTAATTAAGTGATGAAAAGCGCATTCCTTTTTTCTTTCCCTTTCACATGCATACACATTATTACTGTTCCTTTCCCGCTTGCTTGCTTGGAAAGCGACATGCGTCATTGCGTCGGTGCCCACCATCTACCACCAGGGGAAACAGCGCGTTGTGGGGCTAGTGTAAGATACCACAGTGGTGCACGAGCACAAGCCATTTTTCCAATTTCAGATTTTATTTCTCTACGCTATACTCTGCATACTCTCTTCAATATATAACAATAACGATAACATTACAGAGCACATATTGAGGAGCCAGATCATACGTCCCATTTTTTTTTTTTTACCCAAGCACTGTTAGTTATCTTACTAGAACAATATTTGCTATATACACAATAGATATATTTAGATACTCTTTAAAAAGCACACAAACAAAAAAGAAACAAGGAGAAAGCATCTGATGGAGGCACTTGAGCAATCTGCACTGAATGCTTCACATTTCAAGAAGATGTCTGCTGCGGCTATACGCCAATTTTCCATTGTGACCTCTAGCTCTGAGGAGGAAGCAGACGGAGACCTTGACCGACACGAAGGGGGTGCCTCTAGCAATGGCTGCGCAAGTGCTGATTTGCCACACACTGCAGCACCGCTGATTCCTTCAGTCGCACAGGACTCTACCACCACCTCCTCTTCTGCATCCTCCTTCTCGTCTTTATCAAGCGCAGTACAGGATGCACCTGAACGTGACGATGAGGTAATCTTAGATAGCATTGCAGTGCCAGTGCGGCCCAACGCGCAGACCGCAAATCGGTTTCCATCCACTGTTGAAACCCGTTCTTCGCTTCCTCCATCTCCGTCGACGACGAATGCTGCAGATGCCTTTTCACCCAACAGGGCTTCAGAGTACTCCCATCTGCGAGGAATGGGCACCGCTGTTTCGGAACTCAGGAGCTCACCCCAAGTTGCAGCGGGTGACTCAACTATCACTATTTCCATCAATGACGCCACACCAGAGGAGAACCGTTGCTGCGGAACAGCTACAGTGTCATTTTCGCACGTGCCAGCAGTAGAATATTCGCCAATTCCTGATACTCTTTCGAGTGAAGTGGAGTATACGTTGGTGCCGAAGTGGCAGAAGACGATGGTGAAGCGCGGAGGTGTGTACTACCAGAAGGAATCCGGCGGTACTGCTCAGCCATCAATCTACGAGAGGGGCATAGCAGGGCAGCGCAGGAGGGATGCAAAGATTATCGACATGCGCCACGCGCAGCTACAGGAGGAGCAGAAAAATGCCACGTTCAAGCCGCGCATTTCCGCCAAGGCGCGGTCTCTTTCGCGACCTCTTGGCGCGCGTTCACAGGGCGGTGAGGACACGCATCTTCATCAGCTCCGCCGGCGCCTTCAGCTGTTGGAGCTGCCTGAGGAGAACTCTGAGCCTTCCTTCAAGCCCACGTTGTCGAGGGGATCCGTACGCATTGTGCACCGCTGCAGGGACCGCAGCACCACTCTTGTTTCCGCTACGGAGCGATTGTACCGTGACGGTTTCTTTCGGAAAAAAGACGAAATAGACGATGATGGGGCAGCAACAGCAGCAGCACCGCGACGGGTGCGCTCTCAGACATCTATTAATCGACATGTGAACTCGCTGCTGCAGTTTGAGAGACGAAAGTTGGAGGCTCTGGAGAGAGCGAGAGCTGAGCAGGCAGAAGGCTTGGATACAAGTGGACCTCTGTACGTAGATGCACAAGAGGTGGTGAAACGTTTGACACAGCCGTCAGTCGCACGTGAGCAACGTCTCATGATTGCTCCACCAAAGAATGCTTCAATAGCTACACGGCGCGCTCTGTCAAGTGAGCAAGCAACCGAGGCGCACGCAAGAGGGTACACACGGTGGTTCCATTATTGGACATGCACTGAGGAGCTCACTCTTGACCAGCTTGCGTATGCGGCAGCCAGTGAAGATCTAGCTGCTAGTTCTGTTGCAACTCGTACTATTTCGCTTCTCTCAGGACGGGGTAACAAGTGGGATTTGCAGGGCTTTATTGCCATCATGTCTGAGACATGCGAGGCAGCTCCGCAAGATCAGCAAATATGGCGAGAGCATCCACCTCTGCGCAACAGTGTTGATGGGGCAGATTTTACGTTCAAACCTAGAATCAATGCTCATAGCGAGAACATGATGCGTGGGAAGGTGGGCGTTGGCGAGCGTGGAGGTTTGGTGTACAATCGACTTTTTCTTGCCGCAAAGAGCAAGCAGTTGGCTGAAAAGCAAAAGGAGCTGGAGGATCAGATGGAGATTCTAGTGACTGAGGAGCAAGCTCAGGAGAAGCGCCTACGGCAGCGGCGCAGACGAAAAGTCAGGCAGCCTTCGCCTTCCCATTCTACCGAGTCGACAGCGCTACCAGTTAATCGTGATTTGGCAGAAGAGATGGCATCTATGGCTGTGACAGAAGACCACGCCAGCGTATCATCATCGCGTGCAAGCTCTAGCATGTCGGTAATGCCAATTCAAACAGAAACGAGATCCGATGGAGAGAACATCACTCCACATGACAAGCAGCACCAAGAAACGCCCACTAGCTATACCCCGCGCTGCATTACCACATCACCAGAAGAAAGCGCAGAGTTTCAAAGGTTTCCTGAGGTGCATGCGAGTGCGGAAGAGCAAGTGACAGAGCTGGCACATGCGTTAACAAGTCAGCAGGCTGCTGCAGTGGAGCTTACTGATGAAGTGAGAAATGTGCCTCTGCGTGCGAACCAGGCTACTAGTAGTAGTTCAACCAACCTGGTGGTACTTGCATGCCCTTCCGAAAAGGATACTCTACGAGGAAGGTCTACAGGGGAGAAGGCTGCCCTCGATCTGATACTCGAATGTGCACGGTGCCGACGGAGTGGAGGTACTGCTCCTGAAGAGCGAGCTTTTGCGGAGCGACAAAATCAGCGACGCCTTCGCCGTTTGGGTCAGCTTTTGCACAGCCAATACTTTTAGACTAGAGAGTGGCCCTGAGCGCATCTCAGCTACCACATAATAGAAGAGGTGAAAAAATGAAAGCTACTGAAACAATCGATGGCTCACTTTCTCATTTCCATTCCAGCTACATCATTTTTGTATATTATATGACCTTTGAGGGAAACACACACACACGCACACAATACCAAGCAATCTCACTGCACTATGAAAGCACTTTGAATGGCGAAATCAGCGTGAACGCCTAAGCGCGCGTACTATACTTGCTCTTTTTGCTATATAGGCTTCATCGATACTTTTTTCTCTCGCGCATTATTGCTCTTACGATTTTTTTTTTCTTTTACATTAAGTAGGTTTGTTTTCATGATTTCTTACGAAATAATCTGCTCTCGGATAAAAGAGAGATTTGATCCTGTTGAATTTCATGTGAATACGGTTTCCTTAGACGAGGGAAAGTACAACGTTGTCATCGTTTCAAACGCTTTTCAAGGTGTATCTTTAATCAACCGTCACAGGATGGTAAACGATTTGTTTAAAGAAGAACTTCTTTCCGGTGAACTGCACGCCCTCACCATTTCTGCTAAAGTTCCACCTTCAGCTTAAAGTGCAGCCATACCTGCGGTGGTATTCTGGAACGTGCGCCAGAAGCCCACGCTACTGCTTTTTCTTTTATTTTTTAGCGTTTCTCTGAATGTTGAATATTGGTGAAATATGCGTCCCCCTTTGCACGGAAAAAAAAAGAGATGGGAGAACAACTGCTCTAAGAGTCACTGCCGCGCGTTGCGCTCTACGCCATTGTAGATTTGTTTTTGTTACCTTCACATGCATGATGTGCTTTTCTCCCTATCTCTATAGTGTCTTGCTACTATTTTTTGTGCCCCCTTTTTTGTT
Source organism: Sergeia podlipaevii (assembly GCA_030849805.1). Taxonomy (NCBI): domain Eukaryota; phylum Euglenozoa; class Kinetoplastea; order Trypanosomatida; family Trypanosomatidae; genus Sergeia; species Sergeia podlipaevii. The sequence goes on along the minus strand of JASANZ010001772.1, from coordinate 2,670 downwards.
TTAAACCCTCTGCTTTTTCTGCCTCTTATTCGCTCTTCATAGCGAAAAGAAAGACACCTCAACTGTTTACCTCAGCTCACACTTACCATCGTATTACAAAGAATTATACATACATATTGCCTTTTTTATAAACTATCTTTCATCCAGTGAATATATGGTTTCTTCTTTTATCGAAGGCTTTACAAGCATATATACATGTATACATCTCCACAAACAAACAACACACGCGGCAGTGCTGCAGGCTGATGGAAACACTTCATAGCTTCGTCTGCGCAACACAGTACTAGGAGTCTTTTCGCACTGCGGTGCGTTTATTAACCCCTTCCCATATCTTGCAGGTTTTTAATCATATACTCATCTATTTATTATTATTATTATTGCACTTGGGGCGGTGCACACGGAACGTATTCGTACAACTCGACTCAAAAAGGATGCATGCGTCTGTCAATATATATATATATATATATATATGGAGCATTTTCTTCTTTTTTTTTACAGTGCGCGTACAAACAGGCAGTTCCCCTCGTTTATCCCTTTTTTTAAACGTAGTCCATGTGCAGACATTTTCTTTTTTAGGTAATATTCTATGTGCTCAAACATTTAAGTACTCTTCTCTTTTTTTTTTATACGTGTGTTTTGTATTTTTCAAAAGCCTATAATCACCCCCCCCCTTTCTTCTGTAAAGCTGAAGTGGTTATGATTTTGTGTGTTCTAAACTGTAGAAATGAAAGAAGGAGAGCACATATGAACGTAAAGTTGTGATAGCGGAAATAATGAATGTGTGGATGACATTCTCCTCCCTCTCATCAGGAAAACCTGCAGCGAATCGTATTTGATACTTTGTATAAATAAATACAATATCATTCAAAGAACGCTTTAACAGTTTCTTCAGTCGCAGTCAAAATGAATGATCTGGAGTTACAAATGCCAATTTAACAGAAATCTATGGGAAATCGATGGGCGTGGGCAACACATTGAGTGCAATCAGTTTTTTTTTGTTTTTTTTTCTCACTTTTGTTTTTGATTGGGAAATTTGTTAATGCGAGAGCCATTTTTTTAAAACTATTGATTGACTATCGCTGCAATCATTTCATTTGGCCACCATCGCTTGCTTTGATAAAACGGTCCTTCAGAATTTATCATGCGTTGAAGAGTAGGTTTGCCGATGACTCAGAGAGACAAGAGATATTGTTTTACCAAGCAGAAGAAAAAAGCTTACGTGAGGTATCGTAGCACTGAGCTTTGTGCTACAATGATAAATATGTGCTATGCTCGCTTTCATGTACTGCCAACATTGGTTTGCGACTTGACGAAGCGAATGAAGCGTATCAATGCCTTGGAGTTTGTTCTGAGGGTTGGCTACCATGGAGTATCTGCATAGTACTTTGTAAAGTTGCGCTTTTTAGCCACGGGCTCCAGGCGCGCGCTCAGCTACAGTAATGAAGATACCGTGATAAACACAGCAATGAAAATGGCTCAGTAGTCAGATATGATTTTTTTTTTTTTTTGATACGTGTGTTGTACTACGCTGCTTTTGTGCACTTTCCTATTCCACAGATCTTTTCCTCGGCATCTCTATTTTTCTATTTATTTTCTCTTGCCATCATAGTACGTGATATTAGAAAATAGTTCTTCTCATAGTAGCATGAAAAGTTGAAGGTTCCTGGCACAATTCATCTAGTTTTCTTCAATTGAAACAGCGGCATACATTCATTGAAGAAGTGCCTAGCGCGACTGCTCGGATGATCACATGGTAGCTTGCAGTAGTGGATAAAACCCGTATCTTGATAATGAACATAGTAGCAGCATCTCTTTTTGAGTTTCCTTTTCTTTTCGGTGTGTGGGGACGGGGGTCCAAGCACTTCGATGCGTAAGCGCATAGTCATCAAGAAATGAGAGCAACAGAGATTGAACGTGTTTTTAGGAGCATGATATGCATTTTTGGGAACGTAGGACGGCTTACAACGGGAGCGCATCATGTACTCGTCCGCAGATACTGCCCAAACTCCTTTTTGGAATACATGTTTGCTGTGAAGGCGGCGAGTAGCTTGTATTATAGTTAAATAAGTACACATTCAAGTCTATTGTTGTTTCTTTTTATTTTTATTTTAGCTATCAGTCACCATTTCTTCATCATGCTCTTAGTTGGACTGCCTCCGCGTATTTGTTTTGTGTCAACTCACACTTTTCAAAATGTAACCGGTGTGGCACGCATCTCAGCAGTTGCTTCCTTTTTCAATGCGAGCAACGGTACATAGCTACATACACTTTCAGCTTTAATACGCAGGAACGATCTAATCAAATGCTTTTTTAACTATCATCTTGCCATTTCATATGGATACATGTGTCTTTACACACAGCGCTTTTTTTTTTTTTTTTGAGTGTTGTTTGCTTTCACGATTGCATCATTATTTTTTTTGTGCCGTGCATACTTCTGCTTTTGTTTTCTTGGTATCACTTTTATTGTAAAAAGATTTGGTTCTTCTTTTCAATTCTTACATTATTAAAGAGTGTCATCTACCGTTACATCCATCGCCCAGTATGGAGCAAAATTATGTCTTAGGGCGGAAGTGCATTCCCTCGGCATTTTCAGCTGGGACACCCATTTCCTCAGGAGGCTACCGAGCTGTGTGAAGATGGGTATCATACATAAGGTGTGCTGATATTGAG
>JASANZ010001771.1:0-14511 GCA_030849805.1 Sergeia podlipaevii | reverse complement strand
AGTACGTTCGCTGTGAAAGGTATTTAAACAAACATATTCCAAAGATCAGCACCTTTTTTTTTTGTTTGTGATTGAAGGGGAGGGGTTGTCCTACTTCTTTCTATAGTATTGTTTTTTTCTTTTTTTTTTCCTGAGTTTTGCCTTCTTCTCCCTCTTTATATATTGGTGGATATATATATATATATATATTTGCTTGGTGGAAGCCATTACCTGTACATATTTACATAGCTATACATTTTGTTTAAAATATCTTTCATTTTTCTATTTTTATCACTCAATTTTTTTTTCCTTTTTATTTTTTCTTTGAAGCATCAATCAATTTACGAGTTACTGCTGGTGTGTTGCTTTTGCGTGAACGCGTTCTAAAACGGTAAAGCGACAACACATCAAATTACTCATTTTTCATTTTTTACTTTTCTCTCTGTTTTCTTTTTCGCATTTTTTTTTTTGATTTAATATTCAGTCAGAAAAGTCTCTCTGTTTTCCAGTGGCGCTTCCCTTAGCTCACATTTTGAGTAAAGCGTAACACAACAATACAGCAAAGTATACTTGAGTATCAGAAGTGACGAAGGCTGAGTAGGAAAGTCTGCGTGCGACCTTTTCATTACTATCATTTTTTTAAATCTACTTTTTATTTATTTTTTTATTATCCAGAAAAGAATAGAAGAAAGAATAACAAGGTGTCCTATTTATTGGAAACGTTTATACATTCTCACCGAACTCTTTGAGTAGAAAACCAGAGCAACAAAACGGTATTTTGTTTTTTTGGTTAGCAGTTTATTGCTTCCTGCCGTGCGTTTTTTTATTATTATTATCTTTCTCTCTTTTTTTTTTTCTGTCTGTATACGTGTACAGAATTTTGTGACTGATCAAACAAGAAGAAAGACGAAGATTTCCAAATATAGTCTTGCTGTTGTTAATATACTTTTTCTTTCCAGCTATAAGGACAATTTTGTTTTCTCTCCTTGTTGTGTCGTCTTGGGTAATCTTGTTGTTGTTGTTGTTGTTATTGTAGTTGTTGAGAATACCTTCCAGACATCTTTCTTTTTTTTTTTTTTTTAACTGCACGGTGGGGGGCTGCGCTTCTTTCTTCTCCTTTTTATTATTATTATTATTATTTTGCAAAGAAGAGATATTTCAAATTGCATTATTATTTATTATTATCATTTGAGAGTTGATAAGACTCTTGTGCTTTTTCCTTTAAATTATATATATAAATACTATTATTCTTTGTATTTACTACTGTTTTTTTTTCTCTTTTTGTTGTTGTTACCGTTTGTGTGTGTGTGTGTGTGTGTTAGGTTCTGTTGTTGTCTGTCATTCTGTAGCAACCCAGTTACTAATAGCACCCACTTTCTCTTGCTACTGCGATACGTATAGCAAAGTTTTTTTTCTTTTGCTATAGATAAGCCAGCGATTATTATCTTATTTTTGTCAGGGTTGGTGTTTTAAAAAAAGGGACAGAGGAACGTAGGAGAAAAAGATAACAACAAAGATTTGTGTGCACGCACGGCCGCCTAGATTTTTGCGAGTTTGTGTTGAAACAGTTGAAACTTTTTTTTTGGCTCCCTTTTCTTTAAAATTTTTTTACTATTATCTGTTGCCCCGTTTACTGTGTTTCCTTTTCGTTTTTGTTATTGCTCCTGGGCACTTTTACTTTTTTGTTTTTGTTACCTATTTGATTGTTTCTTTGGCGATTATTACTATAATTGTTTCTTTTTTTTTTGATTCCTTGGGATATAGTGAATCTTGTAGATCAATTTTAAACAACAACAACGCGCAATTAAAAAGACACTTGCAAAGCAGTGTATCTTTTTTTTTGTGTGTGGGTGTTTCCTTTTTCTGTTCTTGCTTTTTTGTTGTTTATTTTAATTGCATAGGGAATGGAGGGTATTGGAAGCAGTAATGTATTTCTGTTTTCAGGCCCTTCTGAGATGCCGCTTGATTACAACAACAATAACAACAACGCAAAGATTGTGGCAAGCAACGAGTTGTCGCGGCACGTTGCGCAGCCCTCTCATCTGCAGAATATGAGTGCGTTTTCTATGAACGGAGGAGTTTTGTCAGTGGAAGGACAGAGTTTTTTATCAAGCTGTAGCGTTTGTAGTAGTGGTGCTAGTCACCGGCTCTTGCAGCCCACGCCGCCTTCTTTGCTAAACAGCATTAAGACTCCACAGACATTTGACAGCATAGAAGCACTCAATGCTGAACAGCTGGAGTGCGTTGACCAGGAGAAAAAACATCTTCACTACCATGTACGGCTTCAAGCTGAAGGTGGAGGTGAACAGGCCGGAACAGCAGCAGCAGGTCCATACACACGCAGCGAAGACGTGCGCCCCCCTTTATTATCGCTACAAACGGTAAGCAACAGCAGTATAACTGTTGATGAGCACCCTTCTTCTTACTTCCATAGTGGCTGCTCAGAGTCTGCAGTGCCACTGACTTCTCCTCGTCGTGAGCAGCACCCGAACCAGCGAGTTGGCGGTGGCGATATCAGTCCCAGTCAGGCGTGCGATTTGCATGAAGAGAACCACAGTAGTCCTTCATTTTCTTCTTTGGGGCAGTCGATGGCTTTTGCTGAGGTCAGCCATACGAATGGTGTGGTGCAAAGCAAAAGCGATGGGTTACAGTACTACCACGGTCGTTCCGTCTCGTCGCCGCCGCGGATAGCAGTAGTGACGACAGCAAAGGCGCTTTCACAACACTATCACCAGCAGAACCAACACCAACAACGACATGGTGCTTCACAGCTCACCAACTTTTCATCTTTCTCTACCTCCAACATCTGCCACAACAATGGCAACTCTTTTTTCCGCTCCAGCCTCTTGTCAGCTCTTGAAGAAGGCCCAGAAGCGGAGGTTCTAGACTACCCCATGACAGCTTCAAGCTTTACAGCACTTGACGTGATCAAATCGCTATCAAGAATTACCCCCACGACCGCCACGGATGCCGCAGACGCGGACATGAACGAAGACGGAGGATGCAAGGAAGCTCATGCAGTATACCCCTCCTCTTCCCCTTGCTATTTCCGAGGGGCACTTAGCAGCAGAAGCCATTCCTCTGACCATAGTCCAGTCAGCGCGTCTTTTTTTACTACAACGAATGCCGCCGGGCTGGAGCTCTCCCGCTCTCTAGAAAAGCGTCAGCTGATCCACACATGGAGCGGTCGATCACTCAACAACTTGAAACAGCAGCCAAGTGGCACCACTGACTCTCACTCATCATTTTCACGTAATCCCATTGCTGAAGAAGATACTACACAGCACTGCAAAACGAGTGAAGCAAATGCAGCCACGACACGAACTGCCCAACCAGCACCAACTGTGTGGAATTTCTCTACCGATATTGGAGCATCGCCAGGCATCATGGCTGACACGCACATCTCCGATGAGATGTCGTCCTACCTGTGTGCCCGTCCGTTTAGCACCCCGCATGCTGCGGTGAAGGCACCTCCGCTCCCTGACAGCTTAATGAATCTTAATGCCGAGTGCATGCACGCTGCTCACGAAGACTGTCTGAACGCACCTGTGCTGGAGAGTCTCGTCGGGAATCGCGACGTGCCTCGCAGTTGTGACGAAGAGGTCTCCTCTTGCCCTGGTAGTGTTCATGCGGTATTGAACAATAAATACGTGATCTACGCTCATGAGCTCGGCAAGGGGTCGTACTCCGTTGTGCGCCTCTGCTACTGTGTGGAGAACGGTGTCTACTACGCCGCAAAGATCATTGACTTCAAACGGCTTCACCGGCACAGCTATGACGCGGACTTGTGTGTCAAGCGTGAAATAGAGGTGATGAAACAACTACGAGATAAGAGTATTGTTGCGCTGCGGGAGGTGCTGCATGATCCACGGGAAAACCACATCTACATGATTCTTGAGCTCGCAGAGTGCGGTGAAATTTTGTCGATACGTGGCGACGGCAGCGTTGTCCCTTTCGACGACGGCCTTACATCGTTTAGTGAAGATTCCACAGTGAAAGTTATCTCTGGGGCGCTGCGCGCTCTCATGTACACGCACCACCTTGGCATTGCCCACCGGGACGTGAAGCCGGCGAACATTCTCTTAACCGCAGATGGCTCAGTGAAGTTGTGCGACTTTAGTGTATCAGCGATCGTTCACGAGGATGCTGTCCTGCTACGGACGCGTCGCGAGGGCAGCGTTGCCTTCTTGCCGCCTGAGATGCTCGCATCTGCCGAGTTTGAAACAGCGTGCTGGACACCGTCGCATTCGTCTCTCAGCATGTCGCGCGCGTTCTCAGTCTCTCAGTGGTCTACGCAGAATGATGGAACAGTACTCCTGGGTGAAATCACGGCCGGTGGCACAGTGGTAGGCGGCGGCACTACGCAACGCCTTGGTCATGATGAGGCGATACAGCGGCAGTCCTCTACCGCAGCGCTAGCGGCGTCAGCCATTACGACTGAACGAGCGGGGAAGGACCAGATAAGAGTGACGAGGTCGTGCAAGGTAGAGACCGCTGGAGAGAAGGGGGTGGAGCCACATCTGCATTGCAGTCGTGAATTTAGCCAGCCGAGTCTGAGCTTGCTTCCTATTGTTATGGACGATGACTCCACATGCGCGCAGCTGCCGACGGAGGATGGCAACAATCTCTACATGAGAACTTCCACGTCGAGTACATCCCAGACGCGTGCGTTTTTGATGTCCTCGAAGAATGCACAGATACCTGCCCTCACAGCTCCAGTTGACGTTGGCTCAGTGCTTTACCAAGTGAACAGCACCACAACAACAGTGTCTGGGCTTAGCAGTAATGTAGTGACTACCGTCACTACAGCAGAGGACAGCAGTACTGTAGCTGTAGCAGTGGATGCTCCAGAAAACGATGGAGATGTAGAGCAGCAGCCACAGCAGCCACAGCAGCCTCGCAAGATGGTCATGAGCAAGGACGAGTTAGCGCTTCGTAAGGGATTCCATCCACTTTGCGACACGACATTTTTCTCCAACGCGCATGGTTCGCTCTTACTTCAAGAGAGCAGTAATTCGCTTTGTCTGTACCAGGACGCATCGGCAGTACCAAAAGCAGGAGCAGCAACAACAGCAACGACAACGGCATCGTCTCCGTGTAACCACGTGTCAAGCAATTACGTATGTGGAGGGGCAACTGCCATCACCACTTCCACTACTACAAGGGTTCCGTGGAAGGACCACGACGCAGCTCGTCTCAAAAGTAGTGCTACAATGATGGCAACAACGGAAGATGCTGTGCACGCTGGTTGTGGTAGTAGTCACAAAATCCCTATCGACTCGACCTTCTCCTCTGCGTCATCAGTGCCAACCACCACAGTGGAGGACTATCAGCGCTGGTGTGCTGCCACGCTTAGCGCGGTCGGTGCGGACCTCTTCAAAGGCGACGTCTTTGCTCTCGGCGTGACTGCCTTTACGCTACTTATGGGACACCTGCCCTGGACCGCCTCTGACGCAAGCACACAGCTAGCTGCGGTGCTCAGCTGCCCTGACCCTTTCAGAGACGCCTATGTGGCGGCCTATGGTCCGGAGGGGTATCGCGCCCCGCCTGCTCAGCAGTTTAGACAATACCGTGAGACATGGGATGGGGTTACGACTAGCACCTCAAGGACGCATGAGGCGTCCCCTGTCACACTTGTTGCACCGCTGTACCACCCAACCGCCATGTACGCCGTTGCTGAGAAGGATGAGTGCGACAACAGTAATAGCGGAAGTCGTCCTGCAGGTGAAAGTGTCATCGAAGAGGTAGGAGGGGAGAGTGCAGTTGGTGCTGGGAAAGGCAGTAGCACCGTGAATCATATCAATAGTACATCACTCCCATTAGTACCGGAGATGCACTGTAGTATTAGCAAACAGCAGCAAGGTTATACCCCGAGCTGTGAGGGTAGTAACGACTTCACAAACACACGCAGCAGCGCTGCGACAAATATGCTGCACACCACGGATAGTCTCTGTGTGCTGACGACTGGTGAGGTGAAACAGTGCGACGAGTGCGATAGCAGTCTTGGTGGGACCGCCGTAGCGGCAACAGCGCCTGCAGGGCTTCATGAGGCGAGTAGGATTCAGAGTTTTGACACATGCAAGGATCTTTTTGGCGAATGCTCTGAAGGCCAGCAGCGCGAGCACCACGCTGGAAGCAACACTGGTACGCAAGGTGCAAGTAGACCCGAGGATGAGGTGGTGAGTAACGTAGTCTCGCTAGGTGCCGCCATGAGCAGTGACAGTAGTGACACAACGGAGGGGAGCATGGCTGACAGCATCGTGCTTTGTGAGTTACTCCGTGGGAAAGTGTGCCGACCGTACACCGATACGTGGGCAGAGGCCCTTCCGCCGTCTGTGGTGCAGGGAGAGCGTGGCGAGATCAGCGCCGAAGCAGTTGACTTCGTAAGAAACTGCTTGTCTCTTGACCCGGCGGAACGGCGGAGTGTGTTTGAACTGTTTCAGCATCCGTGGATCCAGCGCAGTCGCCGTCACCATCAAGAAAGCAAATGCGATGCCCTTGCGCAGCCACATGCGCAGATGCAGGCGACAGAGACTGACAAGGGTGGCTCTGTGCCCATGTTTTGTGAGCTTAATCGATCGTTGCCCATGAGGGAGGGCTGTGTGGCGGGTACCTCTGAGAACAGCACAGAGGCGCAGTTTATGCGTAATGTGCGTCACTTTGATGTAGCAGAGGAAGATGAAAAGAACTATATTGGTAGCGCTTGTCATCGACTTGGAACTGGCATCGTGATTCGTGGCAACGACAATGTTGATTTTGCTGACTCAGTCGTGCTCGGTAGAGGCGTCGCTGTCTCTCGCGACATCACTTCGCCACTCAGTCTATATCACGATGACGCCGGCAGCAGCGCCACCACAGCTCCTCATACGCATCTCCCGAGCGGTAATGAAACGAACGCATCTTCTCTGCGTGATCGCTCGGGTGAGTTTGGCGTGTCCTCTTCAAGGTACCGTCCCTATTCTTGTGGAGAAATCGTTTCACGCTCGACGCGTGCGTCCATTTTCCCAAGTGCCGAGCATACTCCGCTACTTCACTGTGTGACCCAANAAGGTGGCGTTGGTCCACAGTTGAATGAAGAAGCCGTAGTCACTCCCAGTGGTAACGTGGACCAGATAGGTCATGGCCACACAAACGGGGCAGAAGTGGAGACAGACTCAGCAGGGGTAAGGACGTCATCGTTTGCGCAGTCTCCGTTCGGTACGGCTCTCTCCAGCCCACTCAGAAGGTTTCTTGGGAGCTAGGCATTGCATAGAAGATATGGAGGTGGTAGCATCTTTGATATTTTTTTTTTCTTTTATTGTGCTTGTTTGATAGGCTGCTTCATCAGAGTAACTTTTGTATTGTCTGTGTGAAGCCACAATATGGGCATAGTTGCTGCTACACACATATATATATATATTTGTTTTTTTATTTTACGTCTTTTTGTCGCTACTACGCCATTCCTCCTACTCTCATATTGATATTCATGTGGGAACTGGTGAGAATATACGTGTTTCTCTTTTTTATTATTTTATTTTTCCTTTTCTTTTATTTTCTTGCTGCTGCTGCTCAGGATGGTTAGTAACCCCCGAAAGGGTTCGTGGACGTTGTGTATGTCTTGACTCATTTACACCTTGCACCTTTGCCCTCCTCCCCCCCCCCCCCAACACACACTCATCTGCGTTTATGTGTGCACGCGCTATCAGGGAAAAAGAAAAGTACTAAACAATCATCTTTATCAATGAAAAAAGGAATGCTAGTATGTTGTGCGTTTGTTGTTGTTTTACTGCGTTATGTATCACGACCTAGCGATCTATTTAATGCCTTTTTTTTTCTTTGATTTACTTCCTCTGTTGTTGAAGGGAATTCTTTTTTTTTTTTATGATAACATATATAACAGCAAAAATATTAAATAGAAGTCAATAGTGTGCATTTTATTGCTCCTTTTCTTTCAAAGAAAAATGTATCCTGTAACTGGTGTATCCTCGCGTTCCACCAATATATATATATGCATCTAACGTATTGTTGTTGTTTTTTCTATGTATCTCGACGTTTGCTTTCTGTAAGCGCACTTTTTACTTTATACTGACTGTAATTTCATTTGATATGTTCTTAAATCTGTTTTTGGACAATATCAGCAATATTCACTTTCTGCTTCTTCTTCTCATCTTTTTTTTCCCTACTACTAAGTTTATACAACTATTGTTTTACTAGTTTCTTTTACTATTTTTTTTTTTCTTTGTTCTGCGCACCTGTGTAGGCACACACCTCCTCTTTTTTCCTCTTTTTTTTTTCTGTTGCTAACAAACTACGATATAGGATTATCATTTTTATTATTTTATTATTTACTTTTCCAGTATATATATACGTGCACATCTTTTATTATTATTATTTTCTTTCATTTTACACTGTTGCACAAGACAGGGTTTGTGCTTTTGACTTGTATTGCACACTTAGAGGGTAGTAGGGAGGAGGAGGTTATTCGATAAAGGGACTTTGCCTCATTTACCTTCTTTTTTTTTTTTTTGAGAGAGAGAGAGATCATACGAAAAGGGAGAAAAAAACAATACAGGAAACATATTGTGGAGTTACATCCATTTTATCGGCAAAAAAAAAGAGTATATCAAAACTACTAACAACAAAAGAAAAGCAGCCAGCTTTTTTTTTTTTTTTGAGCTCTATCTCTTTCGTGCAGGATTATATCTTTGCACCCAGAAAAAGAGGGAAAAAAGGGAACTAGGGCACTATCGATATTTTATAGAGTTAAAAGGGCTTTAGAGTACCTATTAGAACTCTCAAAGATAGAAACAACCACAGCAAAAAGACATCCTCAACGCTCATTCCACACGTTGTAACATATACATATTCTTACTTTTTCTCTCTTATCTTTTTGGATCCCGTATTGTTTACTTTCTTTTTTTTTACTATTTCTCTTTATTTTTGCTTTTATTTTATTTTATTTTGCTCGTTTGCTCGCTACTTGAATGTTTCCAAAGAAAGCACGCTCTCGTCCAAGCGGGTTGGAACAGCAGCGACAGCAGCAGCAGGAGCAGCCTCGTGTAGATGGCATGGCAGAGCGATCACAGTTTTCTCCTGGCGTCGCTTCTCGTGTGGTAGTTGGCGCTCAGCGATCAACAGCAACACCAGGAATTCTTTCTCCGACCATAATCCGCACGCCAAGCGCTACGTACTCAATGGCGCAAACGATGAACGCGGGGCATGAGCAGGAGTTGGGCGTAGATGCCTCACATTTTCGGTCTGACAGCATGTCAGTGAACAATGACTGGCGCGATGCGTCTTTCTATCAGGAATCAGCTGATCCGTCGTACTATGCTGTGCAGCCACCGCCACTACCACCGGTGGGACAGCCAGCCCAGACGATGATGAATACCTCACACGGAGTCCCGTGGGGCACCAATTCTATGCCACCACCAAGTTATCCTTCCTTTGCCGCTGCCGCCGCTCCTCTGCCGCCGCCAGTGTACACGCCGCTACCAGTGCAGTCGCTACCCATGTCTCCTAGCAGGCCCTATTCCCAGGAACTATATGCAAGCAACGGCCCTCACGGCATGAATGGAAGCGCTCCCATGCCGGTAAGCAGCAGCAGTAGTGCACCTCGAGTCCACGGCGGCGAGGTCAACCCCTGCGCACCAGCAGCAGCAGCAGCGACGACAAGCAGCGGAGGCTCTCTGAGCGTTACAGTGGGCTTGCCGCCATCTTACAGTAGTACAACTGCCACGAGCCGAAACAACACTGTATCAGGTGTTTACATGGAAGACGGAACGCCACTTCACTCACCGAGGAGAAGCGTTGCTCCGCCATTGAATGAAAATCAGTTGAGCGTTCACGCCGCCTCCGTCGCTTCCACCCGCCAAAGTAACGTGGACTCCGCCACGCAGAGCCAATGTGGGGGTTCCACGATGGCGAGCCGGCCGCCACAGGGTTCTAGTTTAAACGGTGGAGGAAACTCCTCTACCATCGTGTGTAGTGAAGCGCGCTATCAGCACCTGCGTGCCGAATTCATGAAACTTGACGGCATACGTAGTCGACTTTCTGATGAAGTGGAGAAGCATAGACGCGAGCGACAGCCGCTTCTGCAAGAACTAGCGTATTATCGCAAGCGAGATGCAGCTGCGTCGGTGGAGCGGGAGCAGTTGCTTTGTGCCTATCGTCATGATGTGGTGGAGCTCCTGTGTGTTGTGGATAAACTGCTCGAGCGGGAGATTGCTCGCGGTGGCAACACAATGGAGGCCACCATGGTTGACGGGAGTGCGACAAGCGTTACATCCGATCGACAAGAGAGCGCCATGGTGGAGAGCATGAAGGCAAAGTGTACAGCGCTGGCCAACATCATCTCACGAGTAGAGAACGACCTCGACAGCGAAGACGATGGCATCACTATGACTGCCAAGACCACACCTATGGCGGGTGCCATATGCAGTCCGCTGTGCAGTACCACTGCGCGCCGCGTTGAGGATAGCCCCGCAGCGCCAATGACGCGCGCGCTAGATGGGCTTCCATTTAGCACCACCACCACTGCCAATGCCACGTCTTCCGCACCAGCAGTGGCACCGCGGGTGCAGTGGCTGGCGGATGTGATGCATTTGAATTACGGTGGACATGGCTTTTCCATATCGGTCACGTGTCTGCAGGATGTGACGGCGGCGCCTTCATCATCCGCGCAGAGCGACGCTCGAAGTACGATGTATGGCCCGGTGAATAACAGCAACGGCAGCGTTCACAACGACGTGCCAGCGCCAACGGTGGAAAGCCGAACCAGTTGTTTGGCGGTGGAGAGTTCTGTGTCGTCACCAGGTGAAGTGCCTGCTCTCACTGCACAAGAACTACATCAGAATATATGCCTAGAAAAGGCGGAGCTTCGTCGCACCGTCGGCCTCGTGAATGAAGATCTCCAGGCGTGTTTGTCTACTCTTGACTACGGCTTCCCATTGACATCGACTCGCATGGCAGGTGGCTCTGGCCTGCGCTTGAGTATCCATCTTGGTAACACACATGCAAACTCTTCTGTAAAGTTTTTGCGCAATGCCGCAGGTACCGATGGCGGTTCTGCCGCAACCAACGGTGATACTATCACAGCAGATGAGACGCAGACGTCTAGGAATGCGCCACGGAGCTCCTTCATGTCAGCTGATGGTTCGGGGCGTCGCAGCAGTTTCTAAGAGCGTGGGGGAAAAAAAGAGTTGTAGGGAAATCAGCTGAAAGATATGTTTTAAGAAAAAAAAAATATTATCAGTTTTCCCCCAGTTGATATATAGTAAAGATATAAATAATGAAAATCAGATAATGCGAAAGTGCTCTTGTGCTTTTAAAAGGAAAAGAAGTTGATTTCATATTCCCCTTTTTTCTTTTATTTTTTTCTACGTTCTAGGGTTGTATGTCCGGGTGCGTTGCATGTGCTGATTTGACGTCTCATATCACTCAGCGTATGGATTTAAGGTATTGTACACCTATCACTATCATTTTCTCATATATATATATATATATTGAGGGAGAGGGAGAGGGGGGGATGTGAAGGCAGAGGGTGAAATGAAAATGCAACCTTCTTTGCGAGAGAAGACGAGTATGTACTACAGGCACCTACCGACGTATTTTTCTTTTTGCTTGTATATCAAGCACAAAAAGTGTGTGCGTGCATGAAGACTAGAAAACTTCGTATTGTTAATAGGCAAATGGAAAAGCGGACGCATTATTATGGCGAAGGTGCTTTTTTTTTTGCCTGTGTGTGTGTATGTGTGTTTAAAGTACTTTTTTTTATGCGTGTACGCAGCCAAGATTATCATCTGTATCTTGTCCTGCATGTATACTGGTCTCTTTCGTATTTTTTTTTTTCGTTTTCTCTGCGTACCTACTTTACAAAAAAGGAATAGAAGTACATTTGTGAGCTTATTCTTTGAATTCATTTTTATTTTTTTTCTATTTTTTTCAACTTGTATGTGTTTGCTGCGCTATTCTTCTTCTTTTTTTCTTTTCTTTTTTTTTGCTGTACCCTTGTGGCGATACAGAGCTATTTTGATAGCTTTCTCACACCCATGCTTTTTTTTTTTTACATGTATGCGCATGCAAATGTATATGAAGAGAGCAGCAATAATTACAGTGTATGTGTTCTTTTTTGTGTGTGTATTCTCTTCTTTTTTTTTTCCCTCCGTCGTTCTTTCTCTTTCTCTGTGTGGTTTTTCACTTTTTTTTTGGTATAAAGCGAGAAAATGAAAATTGCTTTTGTTTTATTATATTTTTGCAATAAATTATTGTTTTTTTTTTAATCTTTTTTTTTTTGTTCTCCTGCGATCATTATTCAATTCTTCATGGCGTGTTCCATGTAGAACGAACAAAAATGCGAAGCAGCAGATCTGCCACGTCATATTGAGGCAGCAGCATCTTATGTGTCCCCCCTTTTTTTCAGTTACATCTTTTTTTTTTGCGTTTGTAACGCTCACAAATCAGTTGTATGAACTGTATAAAGAGAAGGAAAAAGGAAATGAAAACAAATGTCTTGAAAAGAGTTTAAAAAGCGCACTACAACGCTTAAAAGGAAAATATCATGAACACATATCTCAACAATACAAATCTGGCAACGCCGTATGTTCATGTGACTACCATTTTACTTTATGTTTTGTTTTGTTGTGTCGGTACTGTGCTGATGCGAAGGGTTTAGCTGGCATGTGTCATCACTAAGCCATCAAAGTGTGCTTTTTGATTTCTAGTGTCACCTCAAATCTCTTTTTTCTTACTTTGTTTTTCATTCTCTTTTGCTTTTTGCGCTTTCTCCGTAGCAATTCGTTTTTGCGTGCGTATCCTTTTCTTCTTTTTTATTTTGTCATCTGACTACTTATGAAAACATGAAGCTGGGCGATTATATTTATACTGTATTGCGTTTTTGCAGAGTGGAAGTTCCATGCAACTACGGGGACCAAAACGAAACCAGCAAAATAAACAAATACATACATAGCAACCAAGGAACGATGATATCTTTCTGGTGTACTGCTATAGGGCAAGTGCGTAGTGAAGACAGGACCTCCGGGACTTGTGTGTGTATGACTATATATGTATATTTGCGCATGCTTTTCCTTCTCTCCCTTCCTATGTGTATTAAAAAGAAAATGAAATTTTATTTGTAGGCGCTTCTTTCTTTCTCTTTTGTGTGTATGTGAACGGGAGTTGCACTTTTCCGCTATTTCGCTCTTTAGAAAAGAAAAAAAGCCCCCTTTTTTCTTTTTTTTTTTCTGTGTGTGTGTGTGTGTGTGTATGTTTGAATGGATGCTGTACTGTGAGTTGTATAGAATTTGGGAAAGGGGGGCACTCTATACAGCTGAGAAGATATATATATATAGAAACAGAAAGAAAGTAAGAAGGAGACATGAGACTACACGATGCGAACAACAGAGGAAAAAAAAATTGCTACTAGTAGTGGTGCTACTACCGGCTTTTGTTCCTTTTCTGGCTTTTTTTCATTAGCCCTTTTTCGAGAAAAGTGAAAGTACGTCACTTGCTAATCTTAGCAGCCCTAAGAAGGAAAATGCTGCCCTTTATTGTTACTATTAATTGTATAGCGTATCTTTTTTTTTTTCATTCCGGAAGTTTTTTCGGCGTTTTGTTTTACCCCTGTCCTCTTGTTCCCTTCGCTGACTCGTCTCCCCCCTTTCAGCACCGCTTTTATTTATTTATTACTATTCTGGTTCATTCTATTCTGAGAGAGAGAGAGAGAGAGATGTGTAAGAGTGTTTCTCAATGATGCAGATGTAATTGTTTCTGCTGTCTTCTTTCCGATGCATTTTTTTTTTTTACTACGATTACTTTTATTATCATTATTTTTGCTTGCGCGTTAAACAAGCGAGACAATGAAAGGAGAGCACAACATATATTGTCTTTCAACATGAATTCTTACATATATCACAGAATATGGTTGCTTAGGGGGGCAAAAAGGCGAAAAAAAGAAAATACGAGGAGTCACTTACGTGTAATATAAGCAATATCTCAATTAGATGCTGTTCAAATGTGTGTAGCTCGATAAAGGAAAAAAAAAAGTGTGCATGGCGTAGCTACATAGCCCCCAGACCTCTTGTTGTTTTTTTTTTTTTTTTACATTTGTGGTTTACTTCTTTATTAGTATTTTCCTCGATCATTTTTTTCTTTTTTTTTACACTCATCGAGGCGTTGTAAGTGGCGTTTAGACGCTACTCTCGATTTCACTGTTGTGCTTCTCTGGTCATTATTTAATAAGTTCTTTTTTTTTTTCTTTCTCTCTCTCTGTCTTTGTACTATCGATTTATTTAATAACCAGAGTTCATATTGCAAGTTTACAGTCGTCTAGGTGCCATTGAGGTAGTGCTTGTGTGTGTGTGTATGAGAGCCAAGGACGAAAAGAAAAAAGAAGACGAAAAGGGAAATGAACATCTATGTGCCAAAGCACTCATCTATGGGAGGTCACCTTCTACATCGATTAAAAAAAAAAATAATGATAATAATCATTTAGTGTACGCACTCAGAATTCGTTTCCCTATTTTTTTTTTTTTACACTAGCTATCTGCTATTATT